>VWZT01005814.1:130591-147386 GCA_013397055.1 Pachycephala philippinensis | reverse complement strand
TGGTGTGACAGCGTGAACAAAGGAGTTTTTTACAAATAAAAAAAAAAAAAAAAAGAGGGGAAAAAGTGCCTGTAAAGTGTTTGAAGGCTAAATGGGCTCATCAAATATGAATCCACAGCTTAGTCTTGGAACGACAAAAGATGATGAATAAGCATCAGTTGAAAATTAATGCCCTTACAAGTTTTTCCATGAAACTGTGCCTCTTTCAACACAACAGTATGTGGGAAACTTACTGACTGCACCTTATTTTGATTTCTAATTTTTTTCTATTACAGTTTTCATTTTATGATATAGTTGAAATAACTTGAAAGAGTTTAAATCTTTCATGAAATTTTACCAAATTCAAGCTTAAGAGAGGAAGGAGAACATTGCTTCTACCAATTCTGCTTCACAAAAAAATTTCCTTAAAAGATACAGTTTAAAAAAAAAAAAAAAAAAAGCTCCAAACCCATGCATAAGAAGCCAGAAAGGAAAATGTGTTACATCAAATCCTGGAAATGAAAGTGAATGTGCCAGTAAACTCCTTTTGCTGGCTCTTGTCCATCTGCTCTCTTTCTCTGGCTTTTCCGGGGACTTTGCTCCTGGAACAAGACTGCCACTGGTATTCACCACTTTTTTTGGGGCCGCCTTGTTTCAGGCTCTGCATCTGACACTGGGGAAAACCCTGGTACAGCTCTTATGAAAAGTCTTAAATTATGTATGTCCAGTCTCTCATTTATTTTTTTGGCAGCTGCCTGGCCGTATAGCTGATGAGATCACTCGTTGCCTTGCTAGGAGCTGAAATGAGATTACAGAGGACCCTAAAGGAGATGAGAGGAAAAGTCTGATCAAACGCTGACATGACAAGGGGGTTACAAGTCATGAAGATGTGGAAGAGCTCTCAGGGCAAGGTATCACAGACCAAAACCCAGCTGGAGTGGGGGATTCAACCCCTGCAGGTACAGCACAAATAGGAGGGAGGAGGTGAGGTTACACAGGCATGTCAGGTTGCTCCTCCATAGGACCAGACCCTGCATTTTGCACTGCCTCCAACAACTTCCCCACCAAACAAACAGCATTTTCACCAAAATCAAGTTCAAAGACAAGAAAATTTAAAAAAAAGAAAATTAGTCAGATGGAAAAAACAGCACTGAGAGCAATGTGAGCACTCTTCTGCATATTATTCCATTAAAGTTATAATTGAGGGCACCCACCATGAACCCGGAGAGTGTGAACAACAGGGTGCCAGTGACAACCCAGATTTCTTCCCCTGTGCTCTCCCTTCCTTCCCCCACCAGCTCCAGCACTTACAACATCCCTCTGTGGCCAGAGCCCCCAGCAGATTAAAATCCTCCTTCTCATCTTCCCATCCTCATCTTCACCCCCTGTCTCCGTCCTTCATGTTCAGCATCAGCTCTCCCTTTATTTTGGTCTGGTTTCTCTGGGAATACCAAGATGCAGCCCCTTGGGAAGCTCCCTGTCCATCCAGCTGGTGCACAGCAATTACATGGCTCTGAGAACATCTTATAAATGAATTATAGCCTGCTTTTTCCCTTCCCAGCCAAAAGGCTTTTGGAAGAGCAACTTTCTAATTACATTAGAAGACATTTGGAGGAAAAAAGAAAAAGGCAACGTGCAGTTTGCATACAAAATGTGGAAGGGTTGAGGCTGGTTCACCATCTCCCAGACCCTTGGATCCCCTCAGAGCCAGCCACAGTCTGCTGCCTGCTCCCTTTGCGAGAGACTGCCACATCAGCCCTGTGGAAGGCGGTCACCAGGCAGACATCAATTACTCTTTTATGAATGACCTTGTTTCCATCCTTGCTGCAAGGAACAATTTCTCTTCCACAGACTTGGCAGAATCTGCAGGAACAGCACCCTGTCTGTTGGCTGCTGTTTCTTTTAATTCACCTTTCTGATGCTTCCCCTTTGGTGAAGGGGGTCAGCTTTGGATGAGGGAGGGATCCTTTAGCTCAGACTGGGTTGTGTAGCTCTGCCAAACTCCCACACTTCCAGGGAAGGAGCCAACCTCTGCCCTGCTCTGCCCCAGCTGCTTTTTGGTGCTGCTGTGGTCATTGCAAGGGCCAGCTCCCTCCCAGACTGCAGAGCCCAGGGGCATGGAAAGGGGGAGCAAACTTCAGATTGCATCCATCAGGTTGTGTCCCTCCCTGCCTGACCGAGTTCATCTAAAAGCACGCCATGTTTTTGCCCTTGCACAGAGCAAACACGAGTCAGTGACATCAGTCCGAAAGAGGAATCTGATCTTGGCACCAGCTCTGCCACTGACACACAGATGCCTCACTCAGAAGTGTTGCTTCATGAGGGAGAGCACAGGAGGCAGATTAAATTAGAAAGAAAGATGCTGAAGTGTGCTGCAGTGATATTAAGGACCCTCTACACACTGGCCTACACCTGGGTATAATGAAGCGAACAGCCTGTGCTGTGTGCTGGCCCTACTAGCTCATCAATCTTGATGAAAAACTGGGTTATACCGGGCATTCACTGAGGCTTTTTCCACTGAATTTTTTTGGCACATCTGCTCCATCCTGAACACAAATTTTTCCTCTATACAAGTCAGGTTTCAGGCTGTAAGAATTTCAGCTGGGATATTATAGTTGGACTGTAGCTCCCCGTTTTTTCTTTTCTTTCCCTTTCTCTGTCTGACCAGGTAACAACACATGATGCTTTAAACCTCACAGGTGCTGGAGTCTCTCCTTTGTATAAACAGCACTACGAAAACTGCTGTTTTCCTTCCTTTTCTTCCCCTTCAATAGCGACATGGCCTCCAGGGGCTGTGAGAGCTGCAGGGTATTAACATTTGTGATGGGCCATGGATCACCAGAAAGCGAGGTTTGCCTCAACTGGAGGACAGTCAATAAGCCTGTTGTTATTCTCCCTGTTTAAGAGAAGCTTCAGGGGTAATATTCCTGGAATTTAGAACATAATTTTTTATCCCTAAGTTCTCAATTACTTTCTTGGAACCAGCTTCCTCACAAGCAGCAGTAGGCGCACAGTAGCATCTGTCTGGTCTTACGATGCTGCTAATGCAGCTACCAGACAACCTCCTGAGACCTGTGTGCCTAAACCAGTTTGACCTGTTCTGGTTTCTAACCACTGTGCACCCATTATTGTTATTAGAACAGCACCAGTAAGGCCTGCAAAGACCAGAGACCCCTCCTCTGTAGGTACACAAACCTCCAGATAGCCAGGCAGCATGAGCATGTATAATCCAAAGAGACAAAAAAATGATCCTGTAAGCCCGTCTGCATCCGGGTCAGCTTTTCCCCAGGGCGGCTGGTTTACCAAGTGGCATTGTGGTGGATTAGCCACATTGATGCAGACATCCCCCAAGCATGGCTCGGTTTCCTGGACAGCCACAGATGTCAGGCAAATAGTCTGGTGTCTTCCCTCTTTGATTAAAGAGTGAATTAAAAGGTCTTCTAAATAAGACACACTCTATGCAGGGAGGAAAAGTCCTTTAAAATCAATAGCGGGGGAAGATGAAAGATCCTCTCTATTGCAGGACGAAAAAAGCTCCAAGCAGCAGGGCTGATCATTCCTGTGAGCTACAGCCCAGCAGGGATCAGAAGAGCTGGGAAACGCACTGACAAGTTTTGGAGCCCCACAGGGCCAAACCCCACTCCTGCCTGCGATTACACCTCGCTACAGCCGTCAGGGCTGGCTCTCCCTGCCTTTGCTTCTTGCTGACAGATCAGAGATTAAATGTGTGCCTTGGGAGCGGGAACTGGGGGGAAAACAAGCAGCGAGCTGGCCCTTGGTGTAAGATGCGGTGGGGAGAGGAGGGGGCGATTTATAGGAATAGGTAAAGCCCCTCCCCGTGTGATTTAAGACGCCGATGAGCTCCTTAAACGACTTGGAGCAGAGAATACTGTTGCTGGTGTCTCCCAGGCTCTTGGGTGTCTCCCAGGGTTCCCGTTAATTCCTGAGGACTGGGGACGTGCCACCACCCCGCAGGGGTCACGGGGCCCGCTCCAGTTCCCGGGGTGTTCCGCAGCATCTCCCGGAGCTGGCGGGGAGCAGCAGCGGCCGGCCGGCGGGCCCGCGGCCCCCTCCAGCGGCGGAGCGCGGCGCTGGAGCGGCCCCCGCCCCCCTGCCAGCGGCCCTCCCGCCTCCTGCCCCACGGCTCGGCACGGAGGCGGCGGGAACGGGGCTTAAGGGCAGCCAAGACGCATCCTGTTATCCCTGCTGAGAACAGCGTGGCATGACGCCTCGTCGCCACAGCCGCGGGGAAGGCACCTCGCACCTTTCCGCTGCTTCCCGCAAGGCAGCGATACCGTGACTTCCCTGCAAAGGTACCATCAGGGGTCCAAAATGAAGACGGCCACATCCCCACACCCCCCCGAAACTGTGGAATCTAAAGACAAGTCAACAGAATACACTAGGAGCCACAAAAACAGCTAGTTTGAGGGTTCTGCCAGCCAGACGTTTCTTTGGTGTCTTTGATAGCTCAAACGAGCCAGGCTGGGGGTGATGATGGGTGGCTGGAGGAAAGGATCACTCCATGTTACAATGGGAAGGGAGAGCAGCACCGTGTGGCCCTTGGATAGTCCTCTTTGGACAGCAGCTCTGGAGATCGCTCAGGATGTGTTGGAACTCTAACTATCGCTTCAGGAAATGGCTATGATTTTAACAGCCTGTTCCATGGAGTGGTGTGCCTCAAACTGTACCGGGGAGTAAGGCAACTAATAAACATTATAGAGAAGTTTGACTGCATCTTCAGGCAGCCATGACATTCTCCACTGATCTGTACATACCCATCTGTTGGTTTAGATGTGGTAATTGCAGGCACACATTAAAGACACTTCAGCAAAAGAGAGGGGAGTTACACATATTCTGCTAAAGGTATTCATGGGAACTCAGGCCCCTTTGGGCATCTCAAACAGAGAAAGGAAGATGGCACACTGAGAAAGTGGAAACATTAATTTCAGTGGCTGCTTTGCACTGAATTTTAAGGTGTCAGCTTCTCATTTCCCCCAATTACATAGATTAGATAAATCTCTTTAAAGTTAGTGTATTACAGCAAGGCAATTATTTTATATTAAACACGATTTCATGCTCAACAACCTACCTGTTAACTCCTGCCCTTCACATGGGAAAAGATGCAGTGAGCAGCACTTTACCACTCATCCCACCAGCCCCAAGGCTGAAAGCTGCTCTGTGCAGAAGAAGCCCTACATGCAGGCTCTGTTTTTAAATGGAGCTGAGCTCACAGTCCAGTTTACTACTGCCAACATGGTCCAGGCCCAGACAGGCACTTCGGTGTGGATGATGGAGAGGAGAAAGGGGGAATTTCAACTCTTAGGCTACTTCTCCATCCTCTCCTTGTAGGCTGAAATTCAGGGTCCAGCCCAAATCCCCCATGCCTGCTGCCATGTTTTGTGTGGATGTTTGCAGTGAGGGGGGAAAAAGAGGGGCTAATTTTGCTGTCACAAGCCTGGGGGACCATGTGAGACTCAAAATCACACTACTAAAGTTTCCCCTCACAAACCATGTTTGACTCCATGAGTAGAAAAAAAATACCCTGGGAATTGTCATCACCATAGCTCCTTGGCAGATAAGCACCTTCCCTCTGAAAGCTGCATACACAGGACCTTGGCAAAAGAAACTAGGCACGGAATGATGCAATCCTCAGCCTGAAGAGGTCTGCAAGGTCATGCTTTTTCAAAAATGTCCCCTTGCAGCACAAGGTTGAACAACAGGACCTCCTTCCCCAGGCGTGCATTCTCCCAGGCATAAGGCAGCACAGCCCCCAGGACCACACCTTAAGGGGGCTGGCCCCAGGTGACAAAAAGCCCCTCCCAGCCAGTCCCTGCGGATATGGATACGCACCATGGTGGTGAGACACTGCGATTCCCGCACCGTGGCGGCGGAGCTCAGCAGGGCTGCCAGGATCAGGGTCATGCTCAGGCAGATCCCAAAGTAGAAAGCTGGAAGGAAGTCAGACATGGGAGTTGTGGTCAGATGCCAAGTGCTAACAGAGGCCTAGTCTGATGCTTCACCCAGAGAGGGGCCAAGAAGTGCATTTTGGGGAGCTGGCCCCAAATGACCAGGTTGCAGAACTGAATTTTTTCTGTAATTTATTTCATACCCCCCATCTGTGCTCCAGCAGAGTGAAGCAGTCTAAAACGGTGTTGGTCCACCCAACAGACCACTAGCTGCCAATTATTTCAGCATTCTGATAAGGATCCTCCCGAGTGGGGGGTGCTGGTGTGCAGCAGCTGTCCCACAGCCCCTATCGGGACTCCAGGCACTGCTAATCTGGTGCAACACTCACCCTCCGGTTTCCTCCTGGCTCAGGCAGGATCACAGCCGGTACCCCAGGGCAGGGCTCAGGGACCACAGTGCTGCAAAGGGCTTTGCTACCCTAACCATGCCGAGGTAATGCTTGCAAACAAGTGGAAGCATTGCTGGAGAGGGATGGCTGGGGTGGGAGAGCCTGCAAGGCTGCAGACAGTGCCAACATATAACCCCTATATGTGTAGGAACAGGGAAGGAATGTACCTTAGCTTTGGACTAACACAGCTTTTACAGCTGCCTTGTTAAACTGAAATTGCGAACCAGAATCTCGAGAGGGTATGAGCATGTTTAAGCCCAGAGTACAGCTTGGGAGAAGCAGCAGCTGCAAGTGCAGCAGAGGCAAGCAGGGTATTTTAGTACCTGGGCTATCTTTGCTCTAACTTTGTACCTGGGAATTCTCCCTTGTGAAAGCAAAAATACCCCACATTTCCTCAGAAAAACTCTAGGTGTTGCCATGCATTTCTCCTCCCAGCCTCAGTTTTCTGTGTTCTGCTTCAACTCCTGTAGCTCCTCTCCCTGTGCTCCCAGTCTCCTGCCAGCCCCAGTGCACTTTTAGTGACTGAGGAGCTTCTCCTGAACTCTTACCACAGCACAGGGGCAGGATGGGGACATGGTGAATAGAGGAACAGGTGCCAACAGAGAAGCACCTGAGCACCCACAGCATCCTTTGGTTACAGGCATGTGAGTCTGATATGGGGAAAGTAAGTGCCTGTGGAACTGTGTTAGTCCTAATGCATCCTCTCCATTCCTCTTGAGATACCCCTCAATTTTCTTCCATTGCTTTAGGGAATTCTGCAGTATTTCCTGGTATCACCAAAGGTCTCACGGGGATGTGACCGCAACGTACCTCTGTGGTGGATGACCCTGTAGGAGTTGCTGTCCAGGGAGACGTTGCTGATGAGGGTGAAACGGAGCCCGTAGTGGGTGACTGTGCTCAGCGTGGCAATGGATAGCCCCAGCAGCTGGAAAAGAAGGGTTTCAGGAAGGGATTTACAAGGCAGCAGCTCTCGCTGGGTGCACACAAAGGTTTGAGGTGTACTTGGATACTCCTGAGCCCCATGCAAATACAGACAGCCTGATCATCCAGAGACCACTATATGTACCCCAAAATGCACATTAAAGGACAAACCCCAGACACCTAAAAATACTAAAAAAAAAAAAAAAAAAAACAAAAAAAAAAAAAAAAAAAAAAAAAAAAAAAAAAAAAAAAAAAAAACCAAAAAAAATACTGTTTTTCTCTCTTGCATAATAAGTGCATGTGACACTGTGCAGACCACAGTCTCTTGGCCAGTGCCCATGGATTAAATTCCCACCACATGAAGAAAACTGAGAGGATTGATGCCCTTGCAGCACACCTGTGCAGTGCCACCCCACTGTGCAGACTGCACACGTGTGGCTGTGAGGGCTGTCAGCTTCAAGAGTGGTTTTGGGCAGGGGTGATGTTCTGTGCTTTGCTCTTTGCAATGCCAGTCCCACTGCCTGCTGTTGGCTCTGTTTCCTATGGCAGAGGGCAAAGAGCTGAGTCCTGCACTACTCTGAGTTGTCTGTGCTGGTTTCTGTCCCTCCAAGGTGTTGCTGGCCTGTTTCTGTCCCAGCCCTGAGAGCACTCATACGCCTAAGGCACAGGGTAACTACTTGCACATCACCCTCCATGTTGCCCAGAGTGAGTCCAGGTGATGGAGAAAGAACATTTCTGATGGCACCTGTGGGAGATGTCTCTAGGACAGGGCTCCTTGCAGCATGACTGGTGGCAGAGCTGGGACAAAGGCACCAACAGCAAAACCAGCTCCAAATCTAGTGTAATAAACCTGGAAAATGCAAAATATAAGGCCACTCCTAGCTCTGAAGATAAAGCTTCATCATTTTGTGCCTTTACAATACGGAAACACGAGGCAGCTATACCTGTGTCAAATGTGACAGTGCAATCTCAACATAATCCCCACTGTGTGACATTTTCTAATAGCTTTTGCTGGAGGCTTATGGTCTCAGAGACTAAATCCATCCAAACCATAGCATTTTGTCTCACCTAATTTGTGACACCTTCTGATCCTTCAGACTGTGCTTTACTGCCTATCTTGACCCACACCCAGCAAAATATTAAGTGCAACTCCAGTTAGCTGAGATTTCTGAGAAACACCAGTCTAAAATCCTCCCAAGAGCAAGAATGTGATTCTAACCATCCACAGCGGCTGTGCCTTAATGTCTCCTCTAAACATGCTTGGTACCAATCCTTTCATTTCCTCCAAATGGCATATTCTGTTATTTGGAAGAGAGAACCACCTTACAGCCGCTGCAGTCTTGGAATGTTGAAATTTGGAAAAACTACAAACTTCATCTGCGGCCCAAAATAAGGTATTATCTTTTAATTACACTCTTTAAAAGCCACCAACCGTCTTTGAACTAAATACAGATTATTATTATTGCTGTTGTTATTGTTGTTGTTATTATTATTATTAAGCTGGCAAGTTTTGATGAAGTGAAAAGGCAACAAGTACATACAAGTCAAAGTATCCTGGAGAAGCGTTCTCCAGCTTCCACCATTTCCCATCAGCTCTAACAGCAGATGTCCAGTAACTGCCCTTGAATTTGCTTCAAAAACTGATAAAAAGAGTCCCTGGAATTGCTTTTGCTTTGCAGTGCCGATCCACAGGTTTCTCACACACACTTCCACCAAAGCTTTGTGGTTTCATATCCTCACTGATCCCACCTGCAGTCGACCACCCTCCCAGCAGCAAGCATGACGGCAGCTGGTCTGTCCTCTCTCTTTTGCTCCAAGGAGACAGGAGCAAATACCTTTTTGCTGAGAACCACCCATTCTGCCAGCAGCGACCTTTTTTTTCTCCTTGGAGGCAGCCGCTGCGTTGTGAAAGAGCTGCAGTGGTGTGACAGCCCTGAGAAACCAGAAGTCTATCAGAGGAGGGGGGGCGATGCTGGTGGCCAGCGATAACCGCCCATGGTGCAATGATAACTCGGGCAGTTGGCTGTGCTTGCCCTCCGCCCGCCAAAAACAGAACGTGGGAAAACCATCCCCTCTCGGAGCGGGGATGGCAAAGGCAACGGTTCGCCTCAGTTCTGCAGAGATCCCCCCAAACCTGCCTGCTCACCATGACACAGAGGCTGGTCACCAGCAGCTGGCACTTGGTGGTCCTCATCCCACACCTCGGTCTCATGGCAGCTCGTCCCCAGAGAGAGCTGGCAGTTGGTCCCTCCAGCTCTTGATAAAGCCTGGGTTTCCACCAAAGGGAGGCATGGCCACAGCGGGGCCTCTCAGGAAGTGGAGTCCCCACCACGTGCCGATGCACCTCCTCCTGCCTGATTATTAAATCCTGTTTAGGGCAGTCACCTTCTGAACAGGCTGTCAGTCAGCTGCTGTCAGCTCCCACACAGCCAGCTGGGAAAGAAGGAAAGGCACACAGAAAAACAACCTTTCATGGATTTTGGAGCAAAGCTCATTTAAAAAAAAATTAAATTGTGCAATGAAGAGTCAATGTCAAAATATCCTCGTTTTGACCTTCACCGGGATGCAGTTTTGCTTAATCAACATTGTTGGTAACATTTTTTTTATAATCTGCATAAATAGTATTTTGGGAAAAAATCTAGGAAAATATTATTTAAAAAAAAAATAACCTGTTGTTTAAAGAAGAATTAACCCCACCCCCCGCCAAAACAGATCTGTGTAAGAGTCTTCTCTCCCCATGTAAAACTCCTACATGGCAATAACCTTTGGCTGATTCTCTATTAGAACTTGCATTTGCAGATGAGGGAAAAAACCACTTTTGGTAGTATTTTATTCAGGAAAATTGCTACATGGAAATATAACCCCCTGTTCAGGAGACCCTCACTTTCCATGGACATTTTAACTCTGTCCTTTCCCCTCTCCTAGCACTGAAGACTCCATGGACTCACAGCTGCAGAAGACTCGGGTGATTTCTGGTCTTTAAAACCAGCTGTCTCCTGGATGCATATTTCTTAAAAGTAAATTGCAAAGAAGCCTCAATAATGATCTGGCCAAAGTGAGCCTGAATGACCGAGTGCCTTAATCATCCTTAGTTTTGGATCTAGACTGGTGGAAAACAGGTGAAACAGAGTTATGAAAAATAATTACACTCCCCACAGGTGGCAAACAAAGGGAGTAAAAAAGTAAAACCATCCCACAATAGTAACTGCAGTTACAGGAAGATAACAAAAAAGGAGGAGGAGAGGAGTGAAAAAAGGAAGGAAGATGCATTTTGTAAAGTAAAGAGAAGAGAAAGTGGGTTGCACAAAGCCGTGAGCACAGGAAAAAGCATGTCATGATTTTCTGACTACATCACTAGCTTTCTTGCAAGCTTTCCTGCAGATTATCTTGGTTGCAGCCTTCCAAGACACTAATGAGAACTGCCACAGCCAGTGCCACAAAGAGGTGTCCCCATGGCTCACAGATCCCTGCCCTGATGCCCAGGAGGAGACACTGAGGTACCCATGTGCAGACAGAGACCTTCCTCCTCTGGCCACCACCTGAGGAAAACCAATGGATAGACAGCAGGGCCGTGGGGAGAGGACAACAGGATGGTGAGGCAGCTGATGCCAAGCCACCCACGTTCAGCAGCAGGACCCCCGGCAACAGACCAGACAGGGAAAATGCCTTATAAGACACTGTCAGAGTTAGGATTGAATCTGAATGCAGAACTGTGGGCACCCATCATTTGTTCTGGTACTAGAGGGCAGACGGGGGTGTTGTCACCTGCATTTTCAAGGAGAAGGATCCCTGGTACAAAGGCAGCAGAGCTGTCCGCCCGTGGAGTTACAGGTTAAATCTGGAAGGGCTGCAAGAAGCAGGCACAGCTCTGTATGTAACACCAAGCCACGTCAGCCCAGCCACGAGAGACAGTCACCAAGCCGTGTCACCTGCCCTGAGCACACCCAGACCCTGTTTCACAGCGACGGACAGGGAAAAATAACACGGAACCCATCTTCGTTTCCCTCTAGAGCCCAGTTCCTTCCCCAGTCCTAAACGAATGCCATCGCAGAGAGACCTGTGCGAAGCCAAGTCTCACACTAGAGGTCCCCACAGGCCAGCAGAACCCTTTCCCGAAGGGCGGGATGATCGACGTGGGCTTTCTGAAGGGTATTTCCCTTCCCAGTTCCATAAAGGCCTCCTCAGTTTCTGCCGAAGCTTCGCACCTCACCTCAGGTCCACCTGAGAGGTCCCAAAATCATCATCTACACACCTTGCAAGGGCTCCTGGTCTTCCCACAAAATATGTTCTACCTCCTTTTGTCTCCAGCCATAAAAATGGGTACCTTCACTGACTCACGGAGCTCTGAAAGGAGGTCTGTAACTTTAAACACCTGGGTTTAAACAGCTGCTTCTTCTGTTTTGGTCGAAAATGCCAATTTCTGAGTAGTTTGCCCATGCTTCTCCCACCTGGAGTGCTTGATGCTCTCTCTTAGTACCCATTCTCTCCACTAACTGCTCTGCCTGCTGGGCTCAGGGGTGGAGGGATTTTTTGCTGTTTCTCTTTCCTCTCTCTTACCCTCTATCCCACAAAGGTATGCCTTGAAAGCTTCCTGTTTGGGACAGAGCATATGTGGATTTCTAACATTAAAAAAATGACAAGAGCAAAAGGAGTTGCTCCCTCACCCCCCAAAAAAGCCAAAAGGAAGTCACTCCCTCACCCAAAAGAAAGCAGGAGCATCAGTAGAGCTGGGATATTAAGAGGCTGGGCTGTGATTGAAGGAGGCAAATTTGGCAATGGAAGGGCACTGCTGAAGGGAGGACAGGGGGAGTCTGTGTGCTCATCTCATCTGTGCCCATCAAAAAGGCAATCTGTGCAACACTTCACTTTCTATGGGGTTAAACTTCCCCTGGGTGCCCTGTTGCTGGCACACACCTGCCTCAGCAGGCACACACCTACCTCTCTGCCCAGGAAGCACTGGTGAGAAGCAGGGTGTCCCCTCAACCTCATCCCAGTGGGAAGAGAAGCAGGGCTGGTAGCATGCCAGGGAACCACCCTCACAGCCAGCATGTGTGCTGGATGGCAGCATGGCTTTTCCAGCAAGACTCGGCCTCCTGCCCACCCTGGCAGGTTTTATTGATTGGTTCCCTTTGCAAGAGCACAACTTATCACTCCCAAAAGCGGTGCAAAAACCACAGGTGACCACAGCTCCTGCCTGTGGCTTCCTGCCTTATCTCTGGTTATGAGTTGGAGCATGGGAAGATGGTAGTGAGTCTGAAAATACCCCAGAGAGCACAGGTGCTCTCTTTCTAGCCTTGTGGCAGCTTGCAGATGTCTGTTATGAAAATATACACCAGCATCCCCAGCTGCACGGGTCTCAGAAAGATGTGCCACCTCATCCAGAAGGGAAGGATTGATTTTAAAAAGGGAACAAAGCCAGATCATATTTTTTTGCAAAGCTATAAACTCCCAACCCTCTTCTGAGCTGGAGGGAAATTATGCCCACTCTGTCAGAGGGATGTTCTAAAAGAGCTGGGGGATTTGATATCTTAATGCTGCATGGGGTGAACTTGGGACACTAAACACAAATGGAGAAGAAGAGGCTGAATTCATGCAGGTGCCTTCTCAACATCCAGTTTTCTGGCTCTCACTCCATCAGTGCAGCCACCAGTGATGGAACAGCAGCACCCCAGCCTCAGCTGCTTGAACTCTGTCGATGCAGCAGGGAAGAGAAACTTCCCCCTTGGCTTTGGGGCACTGCTACTCATGCTCCTGAGAAAGGATGGGCTGGAAGCAAGAAAGAAGATGTCACCCAGGAGCCAAAAATACACCCATCATCCAGGCAGGACACTCCTGTGCCAGGTCCCTGCTGCCTCTCAGGAGCTTCCTCCTTTTCCAGCCCACAGCACCATTAGGGAAAATACCTCTCCTCCACAGCAGAAAGCAGCTCCAAATGTGTCAGATTTACAAGTGTCAGTGGCTCAGCCCATTCGGTCCCTCTGCTACTGCCCATAACACGGCTGGATTCACCCTAAAGCTGGCTTGTAAATAAAACATGTCCATATCAAACTGCACCGCAGCCATAGGGGTGATGGGAAGCCAGGGAGCCCTCACAGCCCGCGTCTGCCTTCCCAGGCACATCACAAGGATGCATTGTAAAGGCTGCTTAGCATTCATATAGCACATACAGACAATTAAAGCTAAAAATCAACTTTTAAACCCGGGGCCATCTCTTTTCAAGAAAGGAAAGAGAGGAGAAAAGGGGGAGGTGCTGGGCTTTGCCAAGCTTCAGATGCACCATACAACTCCACTGTGAATGGAAACAAGGCTGGCTGGAGGCTGCCTTGGAAGACACAAAACCAGAGAGAAATCATAATATCTCCGAAGCACCTTTTTACTTATTATTATTTTCAAAGTGTGTCTTAGAAATCCTCTAGTGATTCACAGGCAATTTGAAATTATTATAGGTGAGCAAATAAAATGTCAGAAGAGTTATTAAAAATAGTTCATCAAGGCAGAGAAAGATTACATTGGAAAAGAGCATAAGCTGAAGACAGGGAGTTCCCTTCAAAGAATAAACTCAAATGAGCTTCTTTCTCCACTGAAAGAACTGTACTCATAGCTCTAAAGCACACCACCCTACTCAAATCAAATTATTTTTTCTTTTTCACATGCTATCTAATTGCAAACCATAACTGCCCAGGAGCCAGCTGTGCAGGTGATAGACCTGAAGACACAATGCAAGCCCCGCTCCATCTAGCCCTGCTCCTGCTAAAACCAGAGTGAGCACAGCCCAGCCTGGCAAATGGGCTCACCAAGAAGAGGGCTGCTCAACTGCCCATCACTTTTGATTTTTGACATACATCCTCTCAACAGGACCTCTATTGCTTTCCACTGGAGTGGAAAGTTTTGGGAAAATACCTTTAAAAGCCCATGTCAGCTGCCTGTAATGCAAGGGTCACATCAGGACTGACTCAGCACCCCACCTGCAGCCTTCCTGCTGACACCTGTGCCAAGTCAGGGGTAGCGCTTTGCTCTCACCTTTGGCAGGTGCAAGAACCAACATGTAGTGTCAGAGGCCCTTTCCAGAGGCCCTTTTCCCTTCTCCCTGAGCATCGTTTGGCCACCTTGCAGCACACTGGCCGAAGCCACATCGGGTTGCAAGGTGCCCACACCAACCATGCAGCTGTCATTTTTGCCTTCCCTGCTCCAGGAGAGGAGAGTTTCTTCTCCCCACTCTCTGGGGATGGGTAGCACATTGCTGGATGCTCTCTCTCCCCAGATTATGATCAAGAAGTTGATTGTGAACAAAGGCAGTGTTTAACGATGTCTTGTTCTACTGCATCTTACATAGTCATTAACTTCATAAAGAGATTTCAAATGAGATTGCATTTCTCTGAGTACAAGATGTACCTACCTACCTTCCTGCAGACTGTTGGGAAGCCAGCTGCACTGCTAGGAGAGTGTAGGCACTTGCTGTGTGTTGTGCTCAGGCCCAGACCCGATGGCCACATCTGGCTGGAAACACATGTCGTGATCAGCAGCCCTGAAGCCAATTTGGACAAGTCAAGTTCATCCCTGAGCTGAGCGTGGAATCTCTGTGGCTGGAGGCTGCACGCTTTCCCTTGAGACCGGGTTTACTGGTGTGCGTTATTAATGAAAAAAATTCCCTGTAGCTATTTTTGTGTGATAAAAATCCACTTATTACTCTTGAGCGTGGCACTTCGATACAGAAGGCTTTCTCTTGAAAAGTTTCAAGGGCAGCAGCTTCCCCTTTCCTGTGAGAAAGGCTTTCAGCAGAAATTAGAGACGAGGTAATAAAAGAACATCAGTATTACTCCACAGCAGTAATGCCCCTCCTGACTAAGCTACATCTGACAGTGAGCACAAGGGAAGCCCCCTGCGCCAGCCAGGGCAGCTTTGCAGATGCTGGAGACAAGTGCGTTTCATGGCCTGAGCTCAGCAAGCAGCCTATGCACTCCCAACAAGGCACAGACAGCTCCCAGAGCTGCAGGAAACCACCAGGAAAAATGCTCTCACCTGTGCTGCATGCCATGAGCTGCTCCTCTCGGGTCAAGTCCTCCAGAGAAGCTGTAGGGCTGCTCAGTGGTTTGCCCCCAGCTCTATAGCACGGCCAAGAATGTCTCAGGAGCCACTGAATTTGGGTGCTAAGCCTTCTGCGTGCTTGATTACCAGAAAATCAAAGGGCTTGCAGGCTCCTTACTGTCAGGAATTTCAGCTTGGCTGCCTGTGACACTGCAGTGGGGCTGGTTCCTTCAAGCCACTGCCATTGCAACCGATCCCCAGGGAAAATATTTCTCTTTGAGCATAATGGAGTGTTGCTGCTCTCTAAATACCCCACACAGGTACTAAAAAAGCCCCCCCTGTGTCATATCGAGAAGTCATGGATAGCTCTTTGAACTACCATTTTTGGCTCAGATACACCCAAGGTCCAGCACCAAAGTGTTACAGGGCTGCCAGGGGAATACAGACCCTTTGATATCCAAATCGTGCTGCAGAGCCTTGCTGGCACCTGTCCATGTGATGATACATCCCCGTCACCAAGTTGGTGCCAAAGACACCAGCTTGGAGCATTTTCCTGAGATGGGGTTATGTTCCCCCAAAAAGTGAAGCCGTGTAACTCACACCGTTGGATTTTTTTTTTTTTTTTTAAAGGCTGGGTAGGAGCAAAGCCCTGAGGACAGCACACCCTGAAGCTGTGCTGAAGCCGAGAGTGGACACAGCCCCAAGGCAGTGGGTTCACGTAGCTCCCCGTCCATCCACCCTGTTTATTTCGCAAAACACCACGCAAGTTATTTCTTCCCACAAGCTCCCAGGACTCCAAGAGGAAGCTCCTTTGTCATCCCCATTCCATCCAGCTATCTGAACGCACCTTACCCTGCTGCTCTTCCCACTGGAACTAGAAGCAAGGCTTGCTTGATGGCGAGCCAAGGAGGATTGCTTGGCATGGCAGAGGGAAGCCGGGCTGTAAGCCCCGAGCTACAAAATCTTTGTCTTTTCCTTCTCGTCTCCATGCCTTTATCCCTGAAACTCCCATTGAAGCCCAAAAAGCCGGCGTTGGTAACATGACTCACGCCACTACTGTAAATCTTTGTTATTACACTCTTTTGGTGGATGTAACAAAGCAGAGCCCCGGTGTGTCCCGTCTCTCTGCCAGGCAAGCACCGACCGGCAGCCAGGTGCCGGCACTCCCCGCTCCGCAGGGAAAGCCCGGGGAGCAGCAGTGCTGCCGGGCCACCGCCTTCCCCACACCGCCACCCCATTTCGGGAGGGGGCGGGCTGGTGGCACATTTGAAGGGACAGAACCCAGCGCTTCCACCTCACCGAAGGGACAGAACCCAGCGCTTCCACCTCACCGAGGGCAGCGGGGAGTCCCGGCCGCTCGTGCGTGCCGGCTCTGAGGTGCGGGGGAGGCGGGGCGAGAGGGGGGCCCCTCCCCCGAGTAATAATAAAAACTAAATTAAAACAAAACGTTAAAAATTGCCAGGGCAGGGGCGGTGATTTGAGGGAAGGGTGGCGGGGGGGCGGGCAGGGAGCGGA
>VWZT01005814.1:64920-130137 GCA_013397055.1 Pachycephala philippinensis | reverse complement strand
GCCGCCGTGGCCCGACGGAACGAGCGGGAGCGCAACCGCGTGCGGCTCGTCAACCTGGGCTTCGCCGCCCTCCGCCAGCACGTCCCGCACGGCGCCGCCAGCAAGAAGATGAGCAAGGTGGAGACCCTCCGCTCCGCCGTCGAGTACATCCGCGCCCTGCAGCGGCTCCTCGACGAGCACGACGCCGCCGCCTCGTTCCCCGACGGCCGCGGGCGGGGGGCCGCCGGGGGGGAAGTTGGTGGCGGCGGCGGCGGCTCCTCCTCCGTTTCGCCTTCCTTCGCCTCCTCCGCGCCCGGCTCGCCGTGCTCCTCCGAGGAGAGCGGCTACGACGCGGCGCTCAGCCCCGAGGAGCGGGAGCTGCTGGACTTCACCAGCTGGCTGGGGAGCTACTGACCCGGCGGGAGGTGAGGGGCAGCCGGAGGGGAGGGGGCGCCGCTCTCCCCCCCGGCACTCGGGGGAGCGGGGCACGAACCCACCGGGGCTCTCCTCACGTCTCTCCGCAGCCGCGCTCAGCCCGCAGCACGTCGGCGCCCGCGGTCTCGGCGGCAGCAGCATGCCCCCGAAAGTACTGACCTCCGCCCCGGCGGGGCTCCGCTGGCTGCTTTTCTCACCGGGTTTAGCCGTCGTCTTCCGGCTGTGGAAAGTGCAATGGTGTAGTTGACTGCGGGGTCCCGCTCCTTGCGCTGGGGCAGCGGCTCCGCCTGCCCCCCGGGAGCTGCCGACCCACGGAGAGGATGCCCGAGCAAACCTCCTTCCCCCGCCGCTGCTGTCTGGTGTTGCTTTGGAGGGGTGGAAAGGAAAAAAAAAAAAGAAATTAAAACCACTTGATGCTTCCTTGTTTCTGGAGGGGGAGGGAATTTTTTATCATGTCAGATTCTATTTTATATGTAACTTGAACTGCCTATAGGGACACTGGTGTATGAAGACTTATTTTTGTACAAGAAACCTTAGAGAAAAGGGATGAGATGGTTCTATTTTTAGCAATTCACTTGTTCTTGAACACTACCAGCTGGAATGTTTTGGGAACATACACGGTATAGATGAAAAGGTGTTTGTTTGGGTTTTTTAAAATTATTCTCTCCAAACACTTCAGTAAAAGACTGTAAAGTTATGTTGTGTTTTAATGTGGTGTCCGAGTTTGCCTGGTGTGAAGGTCCACCCCTCTGAAAACTGAAGTTTTTTAAAAAAATGTATTGAAGGCATTTTTGTATGCACTTGCTAGGATTTCTTAAGTTGTACATATGCAGTTTTTAAGAGAGTATCATATTTTATGTAAATTGACTTTATAAATAAAAATCTATTTATAAATGGCTTCAGGGCTGTAAGATATGTGTATTTGCCAGAAATGCCTAAGGTGACTTAACTATGGCCTGGAGGGGTGGGAGAGGGGAGTAATGAGCAATACAACAGAGAGGCAGTTCTCCCTGGACCAGGTTTCCTATGCAGAAGGGAATAAGGAGCAGCATAGCATAATCTCCAGGCTTACTTTTTCTTCCATTCAAGCTTTATAAACTGAGCACTTGGAGCAGGTACTGCAGGGATGATGTGTGGGGAGCTGCAGACGTGTGTAGGAGAGAGACAAGGCAGGTTTGGTGCTGGTGACCCCTTTCCTGAATGTGCAGAAGGTGCAGCTGCAGGAGGCTGTGTTGCCCCTGCCTGGGATGATGGGAGAGTCATGGGAAGGTAAAGAGGAAGTGAGTATCTGAAGTTTGTTTTTCCTGGCAGCAGCTCTCAGGGGGTAGGTTGGGGTACCTTTGTTCAGGGGAGCAGCACCTCTCAGAACAGTATTGTCCTTTAAAAACCACACGTAACCCACAGTGTCCCACCTTGTCCTACTCTGACTTGAGCTGCATTTACATAGTCTTTATCTAAAGGCAAGAAGCAAATGTGAATTGGTCCTTCAAAACTATAGTCAGATATTAATAAGCTCTGTCCATTACTTTTGGGCTCATGCTGAAGACCTGCATCAGGGGATGTGAGCCAGAGGTAAAAACTGTGTGTCTTTAAGGTAAGACTGCTGTGAAACAAAACACAGGACTGATGGTATTAAAAACTATAGCAGAGACAGTTAATTCCCTTAAAGAGCTCTAGTGAATGTTAGCAGTTGAATGGAGCAAAATGGGCTGGCCTGTAGAATATGCTGAACAAACACAAAACAGAAATGGTTATTAAAATTGACCTACTTTACAGGGACTGTGTGTATAATCTCTGCTGCCTTAGTACTGGGAAGGTAAAATTTTTCAGGAGTGTCACTCAGCAATTCCAGATTCAATAATTGCAGTGGATGTTCTGTAATTCCACATACACGATTCAATTTGGAGAGGGGAAAAAAAAATTCCCCAAAACAAGCCATGGGAAAATGAAGGCCCTAACAGCAAGCAGCATTTAGGAGCTTGCAATCAAGAGCAATAGTTACTTTGCTTCAAGTTCACTCTCTAATCGAAGTTGCTGTAATAAACAGTCCCTTTGAAAGGCACAGGGAATTCAAGTGCTTAATAAATGTCTTGCAAAGGTTTTACCCTTCATGGCTCTTGAACTGTCCTCCAGGTAGGAGCCAGAGCTGTGAGCTGACCTGGGCATTAAGTGATCACCTGTGCTTGGCAGCAGCAGGGAGGGCTGGTGGAGTGGGGAGTAACGTGGTACCTTTCCCCAGAGAGGTTTAAGGGCTTCATCCTCACAGATAACCTCCAAAAAATTAGCCAGACATAAACTCATAGAGACTCCCACATATTTATTCTCAGACTAAACCACCATCATGTCATCTTTTCCAAGTGGTTTAGAAATCGGCACTGCTGCATTGGTCTGCACAAGTGTCCCATTATGGCAGAATGCATTTGTGTAAAGCATGGTACTACTGCTTGGCAGGGTGTTTGTTTTCCTTCCTTAGGAGCACTGGTCCATTTAATATTTCCAAAAGCAATATTTGGCTCTCAGTCAAGTAACTTTGTTACCATGTTCATCTGATCACCCGAGATACTGTTGCAGCAACTTTGAAGCTGTATCAACTGGAACTCTATTGGCAAGAAATTGGCTGTAAGCAGTTTTCGCTTAAGCAATAGTAATAGTAAGGGAGAAAATAGAGCTTAGTCAGCATCACAAGTTACCTTAATGCTGTCAGTCAGTGTTTCAGTCGAAACTAGAGGGAAATGAGGAATGTACAATTTACTTTAAAAAACCCCACAGTGATCACGAGAATTCCAAGCAGCTGAGGGGGAAGAAGGTGCAGGGAAAAGGATATATCTGTGTTTTAGAAACAAAGGATGGACAGAGGGTCTCCTTTCCCCAGCCATGGTCATGGCTAAGTGTCATGGTCAAATCATTAGCAGATTCTTAGATGAAGCTGCTGAAGAGAGCTCTGCTACACCAGAGAGAAGGGTACTGAATCATTCCTCCCTTCAAAGGAAGATTTAGGGAGGATGCAAGGTAGGTTCTTTGCCAGTTGCAGCAGGTACCTTTAGCCAGCCAAGCTCACTCATCTTCAGCACCACCAGAAGACTGCTTGGACCCCCTTGAGAAGACTTCTGACCCTAAAAACTCAGACCTAGAACTCTCTGTTCTGTTTATACAAAATAGTGCCAGTTCAAAGACTTGGAGATGAAAGCCCTCTGACCATGAGAGTCACCTGTCAGCAGCAAGCGTAAAAGCAGGCCTGTGTTCTCAGCCAGGTACTTCCCCTGCCTGCAGGAGCCAGCTACCCTTGATGATGAGACCCTCAGTGTCTGGGTTAGCTGCCATCAGCCAAGAGCTGCCATGAGGGATTTCCAGGAAGCCTGGGTGCCTGCCTAAACTGCTACACGGAACGCTTGTGGCCGGGATGGGGAATGCCTCTGATGAGCACATCATTTCTCTTTACATGTACAACTAGAAACTCAGTGCCTAAAATGGAAACCCCAGCTCCCAGCAAGACACAAACCCAGCCCTAAGGTGCAGGATTGCAGGACAGTCAGATAGATTCAGGCAGAAGAAAATAAGCTAAGGAATTCTGAGAATTAAGCAAAAAAAAAAAAAGGCAGAGAACTCCAGGGGGTACACGCTTGTCAATGTGCAGATACAAAGCACACTTCTGTAAAACTCTCGTATCTCCACCTACCGATGGGTTCCCATTTTCCCAAGCAGCATTTCACAGGTCACAGACATGGCTAATGAAGCAGAAACAAGTTGCAGGTTGGTGTCAGGATTAGCTGCCCCCATCCCCAGGCTGAAAGAACCCTTCAATTGTCAACTATGGTCCTCTCCTTGGCATTTTTTTTTTTTTTTTTTTTTTTTTTTTTTTTTTTTTTTTATGCTCAGACTGAAGCTCTTCTTGTTACCCAAAGCACTTAAAGCCCAGCACATGGTAAAAATAGTTCCATGCATTGTTGCCCAGTACTGTTCAAATGATGATGTTGTCCCTCATGGGCAACTTCAGCTTCAGTTCCATGGCTACACTCCTTCCAAATTTCTTCACATACTACTAAAAATAATTGTGAAGGAAAGGCCAATGGAGCCTGCTTGAAGGCTTGTACACTCCAAGAAGACCTAGGAAGCAGGCAGAAGGATGCCCTGCAGCATCTCCATGGCAGAATGGCATTGCTGGTCCTCCTTGCAGGGAGAGTGGCTTCAGCACAGCCTCAGCACCAGGAAAGCCTTCATAAGAGAACATTAGGAGATAAGAGTCCGGGGAAAAGGGCTTTCTCCCGTTCCTACCACCACAAGACACCACCAGCAAACACCCTCTTTCCACAGATCATGGTGCAGAAAATAGCCCACGGTTGGTTTCAATGTAAAACAACTCACATTTACATTAACACCTCATAAAGATCTTGTTAGGGACAGCAGGCAGCCAGGCGAGCTCCTGCGAATTAGCTTGTTGCTGCCTCCCCTCCCGCCCGTGAGGAGCAGCCGCCAAGAAAATACTTGTCCTGCCAGCCTTTGGTCTGCGTACCAAGGCTTTTCGGCTGCCACAGCTTGTGGGCAGACGGCTGTGTGCCGAGACTAGTCCCGAGGTCATTTCACTCTTTTCATGCAGGTCACAGAATAGCTGGCTAACAGCAACAGTTTTCCGTCATTTCTTATCTGGATTGGATGCGGGCCAGGAGCCTGGGAGTGGGCAGAATTAGGAGCGAAAGGCAGCCCCTTGCACAGCTGACAGCAGGCAGAGCTGGCCTGGCTTTGCCCGGCTTGGGCATTGGCCAACAAGGGTTCGATTTGCTTCCCAGAAACTGCCATCAACAAAGCACTAGCCGAAGGCATACCTGGGAATGATGGGACTAACAATATTAAAGCAGCACCAGGTGTAATCACAAGTTAATGTCACACCCCAAAGAGGCTATCGGGCAGTATAACAAATGACTTAGGACTGCGGGGACACCATCAACACCCACCTCCTCTGGAGCTTTGTGCACACTGGCACACGAGAGCAGAGGAGCTCTGCCAGGTGCTTTCAGAGCACCCCTAGCACTCACTACAGGTCTTCTCAAGCTGGTCCCTGAGACTTGCTCTTTGGAGAAGTGAGTGGATGCTCCTGTGGCTGAGTCCAAGAACATGGGGGGGGTTTTACACTTACAGATTCTCAGTCTTTTTATTATATCGGAGTATATTATATTCTTCCACCCGTTATTTTCCCATAATAAAGATCTACTCAGCATAATGGTAAAGCTAGTACAAAAAAGAGAGAGATGCCATGGTTAAGGCACTTCCCAGTAACAGGGGCTTGTTTGCACCTCTGCTGTCACCATCTTCAAGAAGGGAAATTTGAAGGGGTGCATCAACATCCTTAACTTAGGGAAAGTGTTGCAAAAATATCAGAGACTGAGATTTCTGCTGTAATTTAAATTGAGAGTCTCTCTTGTTCTTGAGAGCCTACAATCAGACAGAGATCATTGTTCAGATCAGGATGACTAAATCTTCCTTTTCTGCAGATCACTGCCTGCCCTCTTACTCCTGCTGTCACTTCTCTTGTCCCTGGGCACAACAAGGTGGCAAAAGAATAAATGAAGTGACCCCCACAAGTCCTATCGGGACTGTGCTACAGGTGAGTTAGGAGAGAGATCCTCAGAGAAACCCCAGCCAGACGGTAGGCTCCAACACCGGCCTCCACACAGGGCGAGCAGGAAAAACCCAGACTAGACAGGTATTTGTAATCTGCCAAAGCCATCAGCATTGTTGTACAAGAGAGGAGAAATAAACAGTCATGTAGAGAAACACAGAAATGGAAGCAAAGGAGAAGCAAGTGTAAGAAGGTGGGCAGCAGTGGAGAGCATAGTGCATTAAATCAGAGCAAGAAGCACAAAGAAATTATTTCAGATATTGGTCTGTGACACCCTTCCCTCCCCTTCCATAAATGCTTTTGTTTATGGGTAGATGTTAATAACAGCAGAGGCACAAACATCAGAAAAGGAGAAACCTGTGGTAAGGCAATTGTTTGGCTGCAGGGACCAGGGCAGTGCTTCAGGCTTTGACCTGCGAGCATCCACTTTGCTGCTGGAGAAGCCTCAGTTCTCTCCTTTCATCTCCTGGCCTCAGCCCCAGCACTTACAGCCTGCAGTACAACAGTTATCCAGTCACCAGACCCAGTAAATTGTGCTTGCTTTTTAAGTTGTTTGGTTTTGGCTTTTTTTTTTTTTTTTTCCTTAAGGGAAGAAAAACCAACAAAGAGGCATGATAGCCCCAAGGGGAATTTTCTGTTAAAGTCACTGCCAAAAGAATGACCAATTTGTAAGTGAAATGTTGACACTTCTATAACACAGCAAATATCTTTCCCTTAAATGAAGCACTTCAAGATTTTTTTTTTTTTGGTAGAAAAGATGAATTTTGTCAGGATGTTAAATACTAGTAGGAAGTGTTGCAATACTATATTTCACTCTGTTTCCCACATACAATTCCTTCAAGGCTCCACAAAGGAGCCACAGTCACATTAGCAGAACCAGACACAGAAAAAGCAGGTGAAACCCACTGGGTAAATAAAAGCCTAGCTTAGAAGTATTAGTAAATACCATCATCCCCTTACCAGCAGAGTACCTGCAAAGCTCTCTGCACAGGCTGCTGACTCCCGTAGTCCTGGCACCAGCCTGCCTTCACCATGGGCTTGTTTTTATCAAAGGGAAGCCAGCTGGTGTCAGTGGCAGCCACTGGTCCCCTCAGTGAAACACCTGCACCTGATTCAGTGCCGAGGGTGATTCTGTGTCTCCTTCTCCTTGCCCAGGAGACACCTGAGCAAAGTAGGCAACAGAGAGTGTGAGATGTGCTTCAAGCAGCTTGAAGTTTGGAGTGCATGCTGTATTTGGGCCTGATTTGAATGGAGGCAAGGATGGGGACTGGTTCTGGGTGCACCCCAGCACAGCTCTGCACCATCTCCTTGCCTGATTCCCCCAAATCCTCCCTCTAGCAGCTCCCAGGACTGTCTCACATCCCTGCACACTGCATGGACCTGGAGCACTGCTGAGATAGTTTATACCCTTTGGTCTTTGGTCTTGCTAGAGGACAGCCAGTAAAGGGAGGTGAGAGCAGAGAAGCTTTTGAAGTGGGGAGACCACAAAGCTCATTTAGGATGCATACACCACCAAAAAAAACCCCAGCCACCAGACAGTAATAACTTCAAAACAGTGCTGACTGGAGTTGAAAACAGTGATGTACTGGCAGAAAAACTAGTGCCTAAGCCAAGTTCAGACGTGGTGTAAGCTGAATTTGACTGTTTATGATGCTGAAGAGAGCTAATGGTTGCCGGCAGGCAAGCCTTGCTGCTAAAGAGAAACACACAACTTGTTAAAGGGACCTCTGGGCACTCTTTCAGGCCTAGCAGAAATCATAACCAACCCACTCTGTGCAGTAAAACCTGCTGGAGAAAGCAAGGGCAGTGTCATGTTCTTTGGTGGGATCTGGGGTACAGGACACAGGCCGCATTTAATGTGCACAGTGCAGAAATCATGGAAGGAGCAGAAAGCTGGAGAGGGCGTAGAGGAAGAGGGCTTCTGGGGACACAGGCTGGGGCAGGAGGCCACACAGGCTGCCTGCAAGATGTTTTCTTCTGCTGTGTTTGAGGGGGACAGGATCTGGGACTGTTCTTTGGGAGTAAGCTGAACAGCCACCCACATCGTGCTGCTGCCTTCCCACCCCAGCTCCTCCCCAGTGTCAGCCTTGACCCATAAAGTGGCATCATCACCACACCATCACCATCATTGCATCATTGCATCCTTGTACTGGATACAATATCCAGGACTTGCTGCGGCTGTCTTCAGCCATTGCAGCAATCTAAACAGCTGCACAGCCCTTCTCTAGCAAATTGTTATCATCCAGAAGAGTTAGGTCCAAAGTGAATTTCTTTGTGTTAATTTATTCGTGCCCTTTTAGATTTGTTTTGTTCTATTTTAGTAAGAGATGTGAGTTGAGAATTCTGTTGTAGAGTTAAAATAATTCCCTTGAAACATTGCTGGTTAAGCAAGTAACATATTTCCAATAAGTTCTGAGCTGAGAATTATAGAAGCTTTTATTTTCCCAGCGCTGATGAAGTTATTAATTAAAAATAAACTAAGAGAGTTTTTTCTGGTTTCTTTCCCCTGATAATTTATTGTCCGAATTGAGATTTTTTTTTTCCATATAGCTTTCTTTTTTCCTTTTCAGTTAAAAAGCAGATGCAGTGAATAAGAAGTATTTTAGAAGTGGAGCATTTGCATTAGAAAATTATCCATTCTGGGAGTTGTTGAATGGAATGATTTTTCATTCAAAATTTTGATCATTTTATTGAGATTGCCAAAGTTCTTCATGGTCAAAAAATGTACAGCAGACCATTTGCTGAAGAAAATACTTCACTCTGGGTTAAAATACTTAACTTAGGTTAAAATTTCATTTTACTGGAAATTTTGAGGTACCTCTGAATTATATGTACATCAAAGTACAGTGATGACATTTGAGCTACCAGAAAAATTCTGGGCTCTGCTTCTTCCTTGATAAAGTGAGAAAAAGGCAGGTGGTCAGCTGGAAAACAGCAGGTTGGAAAAAACAGACATATGGATGTGTGTGACAGCTTGTCCCCAAACTCTTCTGGCCTTGATGCTCAAAATATGCTCCTAAAACGTCTCAGAGGGCAGGATCTGTGTGGCATTAACAGCCCTGAGGTCTCTCTGCCCAAGATTCAGCCCTGCCGTATGATTTGCAGCACAGAGCTCGGGGAAAAGAAAACTCTGCTGAGACACAGACATCATGATTTGTGTGTCGGGAGGGGTTCTCTTCACAGGGTCCTCCCCAAGCCCATTTTTCTCCAGTGCCTTTGGTCTGCCCCTCCCCATCTCTACTTAAAATTAACTTCGCATCAGACATCACCCCACTTTCTTTCCCAGTGCTTTCACCGTGGGAGAAAGCTGGAAGTGGGAGGTGGAACACAGGGAGCAAAGGAAAAAAGAAAATGGAAAATATGGAAGTGAGAGGCTGAGGAGGGAGGGGAGGAGCAGGGAGAAAGGGCTTGAAAGGGCTGGTGAGGGACAGGGGCAGGGTGGCCCCCGGTTGCCCCACATTGTGCTTGGCTCTATCCATCTAAATAAAGGGACCATCCTGACTTGTGTCCCAGCTGGGAGAGGTTTTGTTGCCTTTTGGGTTTTGGTGTCGTCCCCTCCCCCTGTTTCGCTCCCCCTCCTCTCTTTCCATCCCTCCCCTCCCCGCTTTCATCCAGACTGCATCAAAGTGTCCCCGTGTCTCCGACTCCTCGGGCGTTTCCACCCCCTCCCTGGAGGCACAATGTCCCCCTTTGTGGCCACCACCCAGATGACCTTTTCTACCTTATCCCCATTTATCCCTGCACCCCCGGGTACACAAACCCCGAGGCGAGGGGTGGGTAGAAGCTGGGAGGAAGAGTGCTGGCCCTGGGGCAGATGCTTTCTTTTGCAGTCCCACTAGCCCCAGTGAGGCAGGGATATATAACAGGAATCAAGACCTCCAAGAGAAGGAAAACACCTGTGCCCTGAAGTTTTTGCACTGGATATTTTCTTTTAGAAAACCATGAGCAGCTCTCTGCTGTGAATGCCATATTTTCCAGTGCCCCAGCCTGGCACAAGTTCCTGAGCAATCATAAGTGCACTGAGGCTCCATACAGTGCTCCAGCTATGAAATCCCAGTAAAAGCCTTTATGCTGCATGTCTGATGCTTTCAGGCCTTGACATTCAAGCAGATGTGCCTGTGCCGAGTCCTGCTCCAGCTGTGCACACTGGAAAGGCAGGTCTAGGATGGACATGTGAGCACCCCCTATTCCCTGGGGCAGGCAGGGATATCAGAGTGGGCTCAGCTGGCTCACCCTGGCTGAGCATCTGGCTTGTGTTACTTCACCAGCTTTATTTGTAAAGGAAGAGCTCAGATCCACACAGTGCTCCAGGTTGTCCGAAATGGAGAACTCTCCACCCCAAAGCCCTAGTCTCCATGTGTTTCAGATCCTATTTTGGCTGCCCAAGGTGATACACTCAGATCCTAATTTAGTCCCTTATAATCTAAATTGAATTCAGACCCAAAAAATCCCCAGCTTTCAGATGTTTCTGGTTACACAATAACTCTGGCTCTTCTTCTCAGAGGAGTGAAATGGCAGGATTTTGAAATTCCTTGTTGGTTCATGTTTGCATATAAATGCTGATTTTATCTTTTCTGTACACAAAGTAAACACAAAGCTGTTTTACAATAATGTTGCCGTTGAAACATGCACCAAGGATGGCAAAACAACTTAGAGATGTTTCCAGACCCAAGGACCATGCCTTCCTTCACACAAAGAAGCCGCCCACTCCGGGATGGCCAGCACACCCTCATCCCTGTTTATGCAGATCAACGGGCAGGTTTCATTAGGCAGTAGTAAGATCCCAAAGTAAAAGTTGGGTGGAGATGACAAAGCATGTGTATTCACCTAGGCTGCCTAAGCACAGGTTCTTGATGGAGCTGAATTTTTCTGTAGGTCCCCAAGAGCTGTGGACCCTACTGGAAGCGCCCAGAATCACTGCAACTGAGAAATGATGGCTCTAACTGGGTTTTACATATCTTGGAATGCTGGTCAACACAGGGAATGTAATTCAGATTAAAATAAACGTTTAAAGTAATGTAGCTATCAATGATTAACTCTCTGGGGGGAAACTCTTATGCTGAGAGATGCTCTTTGTGAAAGAACTAAATGCAGTCATGGCCAGCAGCAGAGAAAGGAAGATGTGCTGCTGGGAGGAGATAGCTGTCAGAGAGTAAATTAATTCAGCATAATCCCGGATTTACAGAGCCCTGCTGGAGGATCAGAGGTGGGCATACTTAAAAAAAACGACCCTGCCCACAAGCCTGACAGCCTTAGTTGTGGAAAGAATAATGTACAGTCAAATAAAACCATGTTTTCTGATGATTTCTTCTTATTTGTTGGTGGATATTGAAGAAACTCTGTTTGAAAGTCAACAGCCTCTGGTGAAAGAGGCGCTCTTGGGTATAATGGGAGAGGATAAAAATCCAGCCCAAATATCTCCCTTCAGCCATCTAGGAGTGCGGTGTCTACTTTAAGTTAGTCATTTGACTACTCATCTACTTTAGCAGCCCACGAAGACAGAGGCATTTTCTGAGAGCAATTCATGCTGCTGGCTGTAGGATAACTGTTTGACATGGGATCAGCTGCCCCTGAGTGATGCTTGGCCCTTCCAACCTCCATAGGTGGGTCTGTGGTGAGGAGGTGCGTCAGTCATAGCCAGCTTTAGGTGGTCACGGGTTGAGGAGCTGCCTCTTGCCCTATATACCTGGGTGTATATACCAGAAGTCATCTCTGAAATAACACCTATTCACCCCAAAGTTCGCTGAAATCCAGGTTGATGTAACTTCCAGTGGCCTTTGCATCACATCTGTACCCTCTGAGGCAGTATCAGGAATAGACCCCAGTTCCCTGCTGGTGGTCACCACACCTGATCTACAGCGTGGGACAGACTGAAAAAGCCCACACTGGGCTCATGCACTGGGCATCAGCCTTTCATCTTGAAATGACACTAAATGCATCCAGCAAAATCTGGGTGATATATTTCTCGTGTCCTAGCAGTTATACGAGTTTCAAATGTTACACTGCCTTTGACATTGCAAGAGCGAAATTGAAAATGTCACACCAGCTGTTTAAAGGGAAACAATTAAAAAAGTACACTTGCAGGATATTCCTGTTAGAAACCACACTTTCCTTCTTGTTGCTTTGGGCAAGAGGTTTAGGAGAAGGACTGGTGTGTGCACATGTTCTCGAGGCACTGACTCCTGTGTTCAGAGCAAGGGGCAGCAGTAGGTAGGATGAAGAAGATAACATAGAAATGTCACATTGTTTAGTAACATGAGTTGTTTAATAGTTATTCCATGTCAGAAGCAATTGCAGTGGGATAAGCAAATGATCCCAAGCCTCCTGGCACATCTGCCCAAGCCAGGCTCATACGTCTGCAGTGGAAAGCATAAGAAGCTCCTGTAACTCAGCAGGTCCCACTGCAGTGTGTCAAGCCCTGCTGCCAGTCCCAGCTATCATTTGCAGCCAGGTAGGCAACACTGCTGCACATTTCATTACTACAGACAGAACCCCAGCCTGCCTAGAAATGTGAGCAACAGCTTGGGTCAGTATGAAAGCAAGAGTATATTAAATTGTCAGGAATGAGAGGAAATGCATATGCCAGTATCTTGTCTCTAAATGGAGTCACTCGCCCACACAAGCTCCTCATCTGACCTCACTTGGGTGGCTTTTACTGCCTTCATTGTTCCTATAAAAACCTCAGAGGCATTTCAGTCCATAAAGAAGACGGAAAATCTATTAATTGCCTTATGGCTGCAAGACAAGCCCACCCCTACCTTGCCCTGAGCCCTCCTCCTTGCCAGAATCCCCAATCCTGATCCCCCACTGAAAGCCACAGGCACTTTTAAAGGCTGGAGAGATCTTCTCCTCTCTGTCTCTGCCTCCGCTGCTGCCCTTTGCTCTGCAGAAGGGCATGTATGTATGACACACCAAGTGAGGGGGCAGATACACTTCTGTTCCTTGAAAGAAGCCCTACCATGTGTATTTTCTGTAGGTGAACAGATGTGGCCATTCTGTGTCTCCCAACCCGTGCTGGTCTGGTGTCACTGCTCCTGTTTTGGCACCGTTTCCCTGTCCCCACAGCTCCGCCTTCCCTCCTTCTCTTTCTCCCCCCTTTCTGCCTCACCTCCAGCCTCTCTGGGCAGTGATTAATGGTGCCCATCAATCAGGCACAGCTGCGATGAATGCGGCAGCAGTTTGCGATTAACCTTGGAGAACCTTGTCCCCCTGTCCCCGGCCATCCCCCTCCAGAGCCCCCCACTGAGATTATCGGGTGAAATGAGGCGGGATGAGTATGTACGGAGGGGGGGTGGGCCCTGGAGAGCAGGTCCCCTGCTCTTTTCATATTGAAATGGAGAGGTCTCAATCGCTCCTTTGAACTTTGTTCGAAGGCAAGGCGTAAAAAGAAACCCAAATCCCTGAGTTTTCCTTCGATAATGCAGAGGAGAACCGGGATTAGGACAGTCAGGGTTAGTGACAACAGTGGTGCCGAAAGGAGCTGGTTTGTGGGAGAAGAGAAAGTGTAAAACCATGGGGCAGTTACCCACAGGGGACAGAGTTTCACTTGACCTCCCCCTGTTTTCTCTCCTGTCGGTGTAGCAAACACTGGCTTTGGGACAAAATATAGTCCTTGCTTTCAAGAAATGATGGCAATGATTTCTTAGTTTCTTATAATGCCTTTTCATGGCTTCAACAGGGATTTGGATTATTCATCCCTGCCACTGGAGGACAGTGGAAAGGGAAGATGCTCCCATTTCTGGCTGTGCTGAGTGCTTATATTCAGGGTTGATTGGCTGGACCAGACTGACATCCTTGCAGGCACCAGTGTGGCTTGCCCCGATGCAGCAGGGTGCACCTCATGCTGAGGTTGGCACACTGCAGCAGGCTGAGGAGGAAAAGCCAATGACACCACCTGAACTACACCTGCACTTAACACACTGCTGTGGTGTGAGTTGACGCTGGGTGTTTTTGCTTTGGAGGTGCTCAAGGGCAAAGTTTACGCCTTTGGGTGAGAGGGTTTGCTCGTGGTAGTGTCTCATTGCTGGGGCTGGCATTTCTCAGGCAAGGAGGGCTGTGAGCTCGGGGTGAATATCTGATGGGTTACACATGGGCTGTGACAGCAGGGGAGGAGGTGAACCAGCCAGCACCTTCAGTAGAGACAACTAGAGACCAGCCCGGGAGGGAAGCTCTGGTGAGTGAGGTCATTCTCCAGCGGGTGGGATACATTTCTGCTTTTGGTCCTCCAAAAGACCTTAGTGCTCCCTCATTTGCTTATAATCACCAAGAGGCTTTGTTGTTAAGAAATAAAGCTGCACGTGCTCCCATTTAGAGGCCCATGGGGCCCTTTTTAGTCTTGTCCCTTGCAGATAAGGATGCAAATTAACAAACGAACTTCAATTAATAGCCAAATCTCTTTAAAGAAACAGCCTCATAATCAAGCATTTCTGAACAGGGTTTTACCCAATATTTGTCTCTTATTTGAATGGACATTATGAACACTTTGAACTCTGTTGTTCGTACATTTATATACGCACACATATACATGCAGTTGTGTGTGCATGCAAATGTTTGTGTGTTCAGCCACTGTTTTCAGGGTCAGGAGGAAGAAACCCTGCTTTGCTCATGGATTTGGGGGGGAGCTACTTGGGTTGCCATCAATTCAGGGGCTGGCCTCCAGCATTAGCCTGTTTCATGCTCTTCTCCAGCCATCCCATCCCCCCTCACCCCAGACTGTGGGTGCTTGAAGGGTGCCATGGGGCTGCCCCTTGCAGGAGAGCTCTGAAGGGGAGGGGACTGACTGGCTGCCCAGGAGCCTGACAAAGCAAGGCCGAGCTTTGCCACAGCACTCGGGGAGGTGGGGCGAGGCAGGGAGGGCACATGGCTATTAAGATCTCCCTTCAAATGTTATTAAATAATGTTCTGCTGCTGCAGCACAACAGGTGTGGAGGCACAGGCAGGTAAACACAGCCCAGAGCAGGGCAGCCCGCCAAGTCTGTTTCCTTACATAAATCTCTCCACTTCAAGGTACGCAATTAATCCCGGCTCCAGCCTCCGTTTACCACAGACCTTCTTTGTACACATGATGTATTAATCACCAGAAAGGACTTTTGCACCTCTGCTATCATTCTCGCTTTGCAGGCAGCTGCAGAGAACTTTGAGAACCCACAGAGACCAAAGGACGTGGTGGCAGAGGCGGGTTGGTGATGGCACCTCACACCAGCCAGCCAGAGGACGTGTGTGGGTACACACAGGTGTGGGGGTGTGTACCTCTGCCACACTGTGCTGTGCTGCAGCTCATTTGACTGTGATTTTGCCAGCAGATCCCCTGCTCCACTCCCCCTGGAGACAACGGGCATTAATCAGTTACAGCTCCCCACCCTGAGTTTTACAGGGCTGATTACAAGGAGAGCTCATTAAAAAGCCAGGAGGACAGCAGATCCCCATCAGGAAGCCTGATCCTGCAAGACCCTGCATGTAGTTCTTCATCCCTGGTGTAGACAGGTGGCAGCAGCCCTATCTCCTGCATCTCAACAGAGGGAGAGGGCATGGCTGGCCCACGGTGGAGCCTGCCCACACCAGGCTGCCACAGCACCCCTGTCCTGGCCCCGTTTTGGCAAGCCCAAACTGTTTGTGCTGCCCAGGTTGAGTTCTGCTGGAACATGACCCTGCAGCCACCAGTGTCCAGCTTGGACCAAGAGCCCACTGAGGGTAGGTAGCTCAGATGTCAAGTGCCCTCAGTTTTCCCTTTTACTTCCCGTTTTGCCCTGCAAGATGTGCGCTCTGTGTGTTTTACATCCATTTCGGACCTGGTAGCAACGAAAGTCCTGAAGTTACACACTCACCTGGATCCTGGCACCAGCTCTGATGGCCTCCCTGGTCCACACTTCCCCAAAATCCCTGCAGCAGAGCAGGGCACTTCTTGGAGGCACAAAGCATTAGGATGGTGGCAGATTGAAGCCATGCAGGAGACACCCAAGTGCCAGCCTTGCTTGTCTGTTTGTCCTACCATCCTTTTGGCTGCAGATGCTGCCCAGGCTCCCCAGCACACGCATCCCTCCACTGTTGTCCCCTTCTTTACCTCTTTCCCAATTGCCCTAGGAAGGAGCCCAGGACCTTGAATTTACCTGGCTCACTGTTGGCAGGTACACCGCTATAAATCTTCACTGAGACAGCAATGGCTGCAGCTTGGATGGAGTTCATTGGGGAGGGATTTGGGGTAAAGCAGAGAGAGAGGGCAGCAGATGGCCAGTGTGGTTCAACATGCACCCGGAATGCTCCTATCTCCAAGGTCTCATAAAGATTACAGATGTGCTTCTTCAAAGCACCAGAGATTGGAGCGTGGGACAGGCGAACGCCCACCCTGCTCCCACCAGGGCCGTGGGAGCCCGTGGGGATTCCTTTCCTCCCCATCTGCCTGTGAGGGGTCAAGGGCTGAGCCTTCAGCCCCCCCAATAAGTGGGGTGGGAGGGAGCCATGAGCAAGGCTAGAGCTCACTGCCAGCTTCCAGCTGCCTCAGCTTGGCGTTCGGTGTGGCCAGTGCCATGTCCCTGGCTGGGAATACACGTGCATGGGGTGGCTGAGCCACAGAGCTCCTGCTCCAGAGACTTCACCCAAGTGCTGCTCAGCACCCTTCTGACACCTGGCTGTCACCTAGGGGACACAGGTGGGCACTCAGCACCTGTTGCTTGTGGTTCACCAGCTGTATCCGAAGTTTTTTGGATGTCGGCAGCCAGTGCCTGGTTTATTTTGAGGAGGCTCTGCAGCCCTGCTCCTGAACCTGTGGTTCTGTGCTCCTTCAGGGCATATTGTCCCTTGTCCCAGGGTTGTGACAGCTCCTTACTTCAAGCCATGTTTTATTTTATGAGCCTGGCCACTCAAAACCTTTCCACTTCTTGTTTTCCTTTGGCTGTAATGTTTGTCCCTGGATGTACTCAGACTATTCACAGCAAGGTAAAAATAGCTACTGGGCTTCTCTGGCCACTATTTCTTTGGCTGTAGCCTTACTTTCAGAGAGAGGCACTCTGCAAGATGCTAGTTCAGAGTTATTTGGTAGGAGCTCGAGCAAAAAAGAAACTTTCCCATTTGCACAGTGAAGACTTGCCTGCCCCAGCCACAGAGGGCAAGGCATGGTGTGAGGGCAGAGTGCCAACAAAGTAGCCACTCACCCCAAGATAAAGCTGCTGAAGACTGATGTTAATTAAACAGAGAATGTTTTTGTTTTGGCATGTTTATTAATTATTATTATGACTATTTGCAGTTTATATTGCAGTAATGCCTACAGGTCTGAATTAGCAGCCTGGAGTCACTGCTGTCCAGAGAGCAAGCATCCAGGTGGGCAGAGGCCAGGCCCTGAAAGCTTACCCACAAAAACAGCAGGAGCTCAAGCTAGCTTTTCATCCCAACAAAACTGTCCTTTTCTCCTTGACGGGCACCTGAACTGCTCTGTTTTAAGCAGCAGGGATCAGAGGTGTGTCCTGAGGACCATGCTGGACCACTTCTGACATGTGGCCACCAGCGGGGACTCAGGGTTGGGGGAGACCTGCAGAGCTCACAGAGTGGCTGGGAACCACGTCCAGAAAGGACACTGGGTTGCCACATCACCTGTTTTTGTTGCAGCCAGCAACAAAGGTCTCTTCAGTGCAATGTTTTCTTCCTTCAGGCTATTTTTCATTCTTCTGTGATGCAGGGGCCACAGACAGGAAGAAGATAATAAAAAGGAAGGAAGAAAGAAAGAAAAAGGGAAAAACCAAAGAGGCATGATCTTCTAGGCCCCGAAATCATTGCAAAGTCTGGGAGCCAAGGGATCCTCTTCTCTTTCAAAACAGGGCCAAGACAGGAGCAGAAAGTGAGAACGGATGTGAGGGCATGACAGCAGTGTGAGCATGGTCCTCTGCAGTGCTCCATCACCCCTGGTTCCTGCACAGGACAGAGTGCCAGGGAGCATCTCACAGGCGAGAAAGGGGTGATGTGGGTCCCTTGCAGGGTAGGAGGCAGCAAGGGGAGCCCCAGAGCCTGTGGCTTGTAGCCCTGGGCAGTGACAGCAGGTGATGGCTCCTGCAGTCTCTGGGGGTTGAATCGCAATCCCAGAGCTTGGGAGGTGGCAGAGACCAAAGCTCCTGCTGCTCTCTAATTTCCTGGGCATCACTAATTAGAGAAGGGGTGTTTCCTCCAGTCGCCATCCATCACTGCTGCAGAGGAAGGCAAGCCCATGTCTGGTACCCTTAAGCAGTGATGGAGAGCTGTAAAGCTCCTGCCTTTCTGACCACCTCTTCACATGTCTCACAGCTTCCCAACGAGCTGCCACTATTGGAAAGGCAGACCACAGCCTTTGTGGTGTGCTCAGGACAGCGGAGGGACACGGAGAGCGATGGCTACAGCACTGGGGCTGTGCAGGCACCTGCAAGTCCTGCTGCCTTTGCCCTCCCTGTCGGGCTGCCTGGACGCTTTCCACCTTAACCCTCTCTCCCAGGGCAAGCCATCCTGCTCCAGGACCTCTCTGTTCCGCAGGCTCTCTCCAACCTCTTCAGCTGACTCTGGAAATTAAAGGCAGGAGGAAAATGTCACCAACCTGCAGCTTGAGGTGGCAAGCCTTGAGTAACAGTCTAGTGAGGTTATCTTGAAAGAAAAGCCTGAAAATGGTAATTCTCCTGGGTTTTGATGCTTTTTGTTTCTTCTGGCATTAGGAAGGAGAATACAGCTGTCCCTGTGCCCTGGCTTTTCGACAACATCCCTGCAACTGGGGCACTGCTGAGGATGGAATGGATACTGCATGTAATGTTATCTGGGATCTCCGGAGGAGGAGGTCAGGCCAGAGCCCCCAGATTCCCTGGGCACAGGGCTTCTGAGCAGCTCTGTGCTCATTCATTGCACATCTCTGCAACCCCATGTGCCTCTGTGAGACAGAGCTGATGCCAGAGAGGGGCACCCACTGAGATCTGCAGCTGGGGACCCCAGGAACGAGCAGAGTAAGAGTAAGAGTAAGAGTATGCCTGCCCTCTCTTTCCTTTGCCTCCCTTTGTCATGCTGATGAAGAATTAGTTTTTTCTTTTGAAGTCTCCCTCCTCCAGCTCCAAATAAGCTGCCTCATCACCTTGTCCCCCCTCTCCCACCACCTGAGCTTTCCAAGCATGGCTTCCTAAACCACGGCTGGCTCTGGCTCTGTAACACCAGCCAGGAGCTCAAGGATCCCTCCTGCTGCCTCCTTTGCACTGCTATCAGGTTCAACCTGTTCAATTAGTGGTGCCCCAGGCTCTGTGGGTTCCAGCTTTCTCTTTCTGCTTCATTTAATTTGAACACACACACCTCTCCCTCCCTTCTCCCTGCTCACTTCAAGGCCCCAGGCTCTGTACTGTGAAAGGCACAAGGCAGGGCATCACTTACACACCTGGAATATGTTGCAACAAGCCCAACAGCCTTTTACAAGGAAGTCTTGGGCCCAGATGATGAGTTAGAAAGTCCTTTTGCAAAGCCGCCTTTCTTGGGTAACAAAATGCACAGCTAAAACCCATTCACTGATTTCCAGTGCTCCTTAGGGGATTGGTTTTCTGACCTGCTTTCTTCTTTTTTTGCGGGAGATTTAACATTGCCCTGTGCATACATGGAGAGCCAACCAACCATGTACACAAACACCATGATGAGGAAAGGATTAGCTGAAACTGCTGGCTGGCTTTTATTCTGGTTTCAAAAGGAAGCCGCTTTTGGAACACTTCAGTTGCTTGCCTCGTCATGGAGAGCCTTGTAATGGGCACCTCTCTTGCCCCGTCCTGACACTGGCATGGAGATGCCTGAAGAAGATGCAGGATGGCAGATCCCATGTTGTGGGCATGGTCCCTGTCACTGTTGCACTGTCACACAGGGCATGGAGGAGGCCGAGGCTCATTTTCCTCTGTGTGTGTGTGGACAGCACTGGCTCTGGCACAGGGAGGGATGCTGTGCCCGTGCACAGTGTGCTGGAGTGATGCTCTTGCTGCCAGGGGAGATGTGGTGGCAGTGGGGACAAGCTCTGGGTGCTCTGTGTGAGCAACACGACCTGACAAGCAACACGCTGCTGCTGGGGACTTGGCTCTGCCATGGGGACCTTTGGGGGCATGCCGCTCTCCAGAGGGGGTGACTTGGAGCATCTGAGCTGTGCAGCAATCCCCCACAAAGGCACAGCCTGCAGTGCTCCAGGGTGGGTAAGAAATGAAATGTAAAGCTAAAAATAAAGGAAATAATCCGATCCACGAAATTGCACGTTCAGGTGCTGTTGGTGTTAGCAGGGAAGAACTGCAGCTCCAGGAACCTGATGGTGGCTTTGGAGCTCCTTCACTGCCTGCAAGCCCAGCTGAGAGCCTCAGCCAAACAGAGGAGCCCTTTGCAGTTTCCTGGGCAGCTCTTTACTGGCTCCATTGGCTGCTTGGCAGCTGCCCAGGGGCTCGTGGGGTATTTGCCCTCACTGCCTGGCTGCTTGGAATATCTCTGCCATAATAAATCTGCCAGAGGTGTTGATCCCAGTTCAGTAGGATGAATGGGACAAAAGAGCTATCAAAATCAACACAGTTAGACCTATTTTTGTCAGCAGAAATGCTGACTGCTGTGTGAGGACCAGCAGAAGCAGTAGCAGCAGAGAAAACAACATGATGGTAACAAAGTGACAGAAAGTCATTTGGCCTGTCATTTCAAGATGAAGATTTAAACATCTCTCTTACTAAGGAACCAGCTGGAAATACTACACCAGTCTGTGTTAAATCTCTTCTCTCCTGCCACTACACTCAGCTGTCCCACTCACGTGTTGGCTGTACACTGCAAAGCATAAAAGCTTGCATGTCTCATTTTGTGCTGGACAGTTTCTCCACGTGGTTTCTTAATGCCTCGGGAGTTTATTCTGCAATATGCCATTTTTTCCTGCCACCAATCAACTTAAATGGTTAGTTCTTTTGCTTATTTTACAGGCGAGAAATATTTGGCCAAGCTATACTGCTGCAACCGTTTACCCAGAGCATTCATCATTGTTTACCAAAACTCAGTGACTGGGTAGAACAAGAGTTCAGCCTGACCACTGTGGGTTGGGAGCCCAGAGGAGGTGCTGAGTGGATGCAGATGCCATTCAAGGTCACCTTTTTCCTCTGAGTGAATGTTAGGGATGCTCACTCAGCCTTTAGTGAGGGACTCCTTCAGATGGGGAGCTGCTGGAAGCACCCCTCTGCACTGCAGGGAGGATCCCAGGCTGCTGAACAGAGCAATCCCCAGCACATGGAGCAAAATTTTGATGGGGCTGAAATCAATGGGAATTTTTATGACAGGTTTCAGTGTCAGTTTTCCTTTTAAAAAAAAAAAAAAATTTAAAAATGAGTGCACTGTTGTCTTTTGTCTCAATCTTTTGCAACCTTCAAACGCTACCTCAAACCTGTTCCAGCTGCTTTGTGTTTTGAAATGGTGAGAAGATGACCATAAAGCTCCCTATAGCCTGCCTGTCTCACCGGGGTGACTCACTCCAAAATGCTACAGGTCCATGACGGTGGCTCTGTGCTCCCTGAGCGGGGTTTAGAGTGAGGACCAGTGGGGGGTGGATGGGAGTGTGGGGTGCTCCTGAAGCATCACCTCCATCTGCCTGGTGCCTCATGGGGCTGAGTACAAATGTGCACCCAAGTGAGTGGATTTGAAAGGCAATAAAAGACATTTAATGCAGGAACTTGTGTCAGTCTTTGTTTGTAAATCCCTGGGTTTGCTGTACCTATCCCTCAGGAAGGTGATACAGCCAGCTATCTAATTTTTCATGCATTTTACCATTAAAAAGGCGTGCTTTCAAGAGGCCTGGAAGAAAAGAGGCCGTGCTTATTCCATTGACCCCATGCTATCTCTTTATAAACATGGCTGAAGGATTTGTATGGCCGAGATGGGTAACAAAAGGCTCTGCAGAGCCACAGCTGGGATTTTTCATGCTCCAAGGAGAGACGAGCATCTTGCATCCCACCGAGGGCTTTGGCTGGAGCTGCCGCAATTGTTCCCACCACTTTCACCCGGGACAACCTGCACGGGTGCTCGCCGGGCTGGAAGAGAAGGGGGAGACTCAGGATCCTGGCAGAGGGTGAGGGGGAGCAGGAGGAAGAGGAGAGGAGGGAGGACAGGAGGGGCGAGGAGGGACAGAGCGCAGGGCGAGGGAGAGGAGGAAGGTGGAAGGAGGGAGTTGGCGGCGGGGCGAGGGGACGGGAGCTGCCCCTTTCCCTTGAAAGCCGCTTTTCAGATGGAAATGGCGGGGTCAGCAGCAGCCCGCGGACAATGGCCCCCTTGGCTCCGNGGGCACGAAAACTGGCTGGAAGAATGCTAACAAGCTGGGGGGAGGGCGGGAGGTGGGGGTAAAGACGGAGAGAGAGAAAAGCTGAAAGATTTTAACACAAATAATCTTCAAGGAGTGTTCTGTAAATAGAACGGAGGGCAGGGCGCCAGGAGCACCTGCCTCTCCGCATTGACATTAATTGTCTGGGGAAGAAGGGAAAAAAAATCACTCGTCTTGCCGCGCGTGTGCTCGTTGTGTGCCCGTGGCCGAGTGGCTGGGGAGGCGGTGGGTGCTGCCTGGTGGTGGGTGATGCTGTAAAGCCAGCTCTTGCACCCAAACCCCCCTGGTGCCTGTCCCGCATGTGCTCTGCCTTCCTCTANCCTTTCCCTTGAAAGCCGCTTTTCAGATGGAAAGGGCGGGGTCAGCAGCAGCCCGCGGACAATGGCCCCCTTGGCTCCGCTCGCCGCGGGCACAAAGAAGCGGGAGGACGCTGCCGGGGAGCCCCGCTCCGCTCTCCCCGGCCCGGGGCAGGGCGAGGGGCGGCCCTGCCGGGGCTCTCGCCGCTACTCGGGCGCTGCTCGCCCAGGGCCCGCGGGGCACGAAAACTGGCTGGAAGAATGCTAACAAGCTGGGGGGAGGGCGGGAGGTGGGGGTAAAGACGGAGAGAGNTTGTGTGCCCGTGGCCGAGTGGCTGGGGAGGCGGTGGGTGCTGCCTGGTGGTGGGTGATGCTGTAAAGCCAGCTCTTGCACCCAAACCCCCCTGGTGCCTGTCCCGCATGTGCTCTGCCTTCCTCTACCGCTTCATTCCTGCGTGATGCCTGAGGATCCGAATGCTTGCTAAAGCTCTTGGTGGTTTAAACCTCTTAGTGTCTTATATCACCCTTGGTTCCTGCTATTGTTTTCTCTCCCTGTACCGTGTGTAATCCCTTGCCGGGCGCTGCCAGGCTCCTGACCTCGCAGTTCCCCTGCATCGCCGAGTTCCTCAGGCGCAAGTTTTGTCCTGTTCTGGGGGTGGGTGTAAAGGAGCTGGAAGGTTCCTGCACCCACACAAGCAGTGGGGAAGGATTAGACCGTGCACGAACAAGTCCCTAATCGTACACTTTGGCAATCTCCCGGTAAACCACCTCACCCCTCCCAGCCGGGAGTTAATCTCGCGGTCTCAAGTGTGTGGCACCTCCGGCAAGCAGCATCGGTGCTTGCAGGGGATCAGGGGAGGATGATGTTGTGGCAGCTCTGGTGCCATTTCCCTCTACCTCTTTCCAGCCTTGCAACCTGTGCCAGCCTTGGCTGAAGAGCTCTCTGCCTCTTGTGAGTACAGCTCCAAGGACATAAAGCGTTGACACGCCAGTACACACATTTTAGGTTGGGATCCTAAGGGCACCCATTATGCACAGCATCTCCAAACAACAATAACCTGGGAGCTGCTTCTTCCCCTATAGCCATGAAGGACATGGCACACAGGGTTATTTGATAGTGGTGGGGATGTGGGTGGGCTGGACACGATGCAAATGCAGATGGGACACAAGGCTGAATCCTTGTTTGGTGCTTGGAGTTTAACTGAGGCTGCCAGAGCTGCCTCCGGGGCACCTCCTGTCTCCCTGCTTAAACAAATAACGCTTGCCTGAGGCACACAGCAGGCCCAAGCAAAGCAATCCAGAAATCTTCCGCCGGTGCTGATGGATTTGTTAGCTGGTATACTGGTTTCATCTGAACACCGCAAGGCTGATTACAACTTGCTAAAGAGCTTTCCTGGCTGTTGTGTTCAAAGATCTTCCTACAGATGCAGCTAATATCAGCAAAGGTCTGACAGCTAATGTTTGTTTGCTGCTCTGCCTCGGAGCTAGACAGCATGATCAAATTTTGCAGGCATTGCTCAATTACCATGAAACAGCACGTCAAAACTTCTGCATTTGCTCACCTTATGCATGCAGAAGAGTCTGGATAGCCAGTGTCATGGGAGGTGACTGTTCAGTTCAGCAACACGAGCTGGGAAATGACCAGCCAAGGCTCTGTGATGGGGAGCAGTTCTTACAGTGCTTCCTCAAGGGAGAGAAATCTGCAGCAAAGTTGTGTTTGTCATAGCATCACCTACTTTAAATGAGGGTTATGTGGGTGCAGCAGAGCACTGGGAACTATGTGGTGTTCTGTTGGTGCTGTGTGGCTCCAAGGCTTTTGCATTGATCAGGTCTCCAAAGCTGTAGAAGATCTGCTGGAGGAGAGCACCAGTGAAGTCAAATATCTCCTGTTCCTTTCTGTTAACTAGGTTTTGTTATTTGATGACCAAAGCTTTCATTTTTCTGTCTCCAGCTTTCTTCTCTTGATAGTCAGCCATCCTTACTTGGGACAGTTTTAAACCTCACTGTTTTGGCTTCAGACTGACTTAACTTTTTTCTGTCCTGCCTAATGTCCTTCTCAGTACATCCTAAAAGTGTCTCTCTCTGTCCCATCACTCCTCTTTTGGGGATGTCCATCCTACCTCGGATCCTTGCTCTGGATGCTCCCAGTGAATTGCACATCCCCAAGCAGTCAGACCATGCTCAGCGTCCCCAGCTGACATCAGGGGCCCATGCAGAGTTTCAAGCCCCCACAAAGGATGGGGAAACCTGCAGATTTGGGGGGAGGAAAAAGAAAGAGGCTGCCCGATGCCAGTGCCTCTTTCCCCCCATCCTGCCCTCTCCCGGTTTAACCATTAACAGGCTGGCTGGCCCTGCCGAGACAATGGTCTGTTTGTTTAGCATGGGGGGAGCTCGTATCGGGGGCCTGGCAGATTTATCAAAGCGGAGTGATTAGCTCTATTAGAGAAGGGATTTGTGTAAACAAAAAGACAGGTGCAGAGAGACGATTCCAGCTGGCAAGGGCTTCACAGAGCATGAAGCATTTCAGTGGCAATAAAACTTCTTCCAGGAAACAAGAGTCAGACTGGAGAGAGCATGTGTGGTTTTAACCTATTTGACTGGCCCGCCCGGCCACCGACCCTCCCAGCCATTCATCCTCTCTGGCCCAGGCAAGGGGGATGTGGCCTTTGGTGTGTCCATGTCTCTCCCCACTGCCCTGAGTCCCTCCTGTGGATGGGTTGCACTGTTGGCATGTGGTAGTGGAAGCTGTCCCTCGGGGATGTGCCACTTGTCACCCCTGAGCCACATAATGGACTTCGCTTCATAGTGGGAAGGCTAAACCCTGTCCTGCCACCCCAGTGGTCTTCCTTCCTTCAGCCTTGTTCTGCTGCAGTGATGCTGGACCACCATGGTCCCACCAATTGTCAGCAAAGATGTTTGTCATTTGCTGACAAGTATGGCTTGGTGCAAGCCTGGTGCCAACCCCTGAAAGAAGGGACAAAGGCTGAATCCCCAAAATGCCCAGACCTTGACCTGTTTTGAGGGCTTTCTTTGGAAAGAGAAGAGGAAAGCCCTATTGACAGCACACATACCATAATCTACTCATTCAAAACACCTCTGTTCACTGCATTCACAAATTTATCCTAATAGCTGCCCTGTGAAATTATTGTTCAGTTTAAATGACACCAGAATAAGCATGATTTTCACCCGATTGCCAAAGAGGATAAAGCTTCGTCACAAGAAACACTTGAAAGCAGAGCACACAGCTCTCCCAGCCCATCTCTTCGGAGCATTGCTGAACAGAAGTTGAAGTTTTGATTGTGAAAGGTCGTGTGAGTGAAGCAAATCAAGGAAACAGGAGGAAGCTCACCATGGGCTGAGGTTTTGTTTCTCTGATTTGAGATCTTGGCAAACGTGACCCAGGAAAAGAGAAATTTGTCACCCCCATCTGCAGTTCATTGTCACAACAGAGGACTGGTAACAATAATCTGTCATTTTTTCCTTCTGCAATAATCTTTCCTGCAACAGCAGGTATGTTTTCTGTTTCCCATGCTACCTGTGTCCTTAATTGATCTCTTCAAAGGAGCTACACTGATGCTGTAACATTTTACTGAGTGTAACATGCATGAAACTGTTTCTTCAGACATGTTATATTGGCCAAGAATGTATTAGCAATGCTGGCTGAGGGCTGGGGTTTGTAGATGATTCAGGCCTGTGAGGCACTTAAGCACCTACTGAGCTTTTTAGAAGCACTCTAGATTATAGTCTGCAATTTTAGATACTGCCTTGTTCGTGTCTTTGTGTACCCATCAATGCTTGACTTATTTCTCTCTATTATTATTGTTATTATTTTTTTTCTTTCATTATAATTTAGTAGTATTATTGTTATATTTTGGTTCAATTATTAAACCGTTCGTATTCTAACCCACAAGTTTTCTCACTTTACCCTTCCAGTTCTCTTCCTCCCATCCCACTGAGTGGGGGAATAAGGAAGCAGCTCTGTAGTGCTCATCTCCCAGCTGAGGTTAAACCACAACAGGTGCCCAGGGGAAAATCCAGTCCTCTGGGTGGCTCCTGAGACCTCTTTTGTGCACAGGTCACTGGTGTACCCAAAGGCTGCAGCCAGGGTGCCACTGCACACCCCTGATTTCTGCACAGCCTGTGGAACTTCAATCCACCTTGCCCTGCCTTGGCTGTTTTTTATACACCAACAGAGGTGATAAGGTTGGTCTCTGTTTGCAAAGTATGAAAGATTTCATGAGCTGTTGCTCTGCTTGCAGCTGGCCACGTGTGTAACTGCATTCTTTCACTGGTTGGATGTACTCTTTATCACTGAAGGTAGCTATAAAACAAAGCCCTGGGGCTATGTCTTCAGAAACAGGTGCCTCAAATGTGGGCCCAAAACATGCACATCCCTAAGGAGAGCTGTGCAGCAAGCGCTGGGCCCTGTGCACACACTACCCATATTTCTTGAACAGTACATGTTTCAGCTGTCCAAATCTGGTGTCATTTAAAGTTATCCTTTGAAGTCCAGCTTTGTATAGTTTTGCTGAATTTTACTTTACTGAGAAATCCAATGTCTCACTCAGTGCATCTGTGTCTCTGCTGCACTTGCTGTGTGGATGACTTGTGTGTTTTGTCCCTGGATGAGGGTGATTGCCATTTGTCCTGCTGCATTCCCCCCACCCTGCAATGGTGACCTGCTAGCATTCTGCTCCATGCTGTTCCTCTGTTTATGGGATGTGGGGGGTAGTTATGACACAGATGCTACAAACAACTCTCTAAGCCTAAACAGGTCCTAGCGTGTGAGTTCCCTCTTATCAGGTTTGCAGCGGTGCCTTTTGCACCTTCCTTCATGCTAACACTGCTTCACCACCAGGAATGTGCATGTCCTCCCTCCTTCTCCCTTCCCTTCTTGCTGGTTTATGACCATTTGTTGTTGTTCATCTCAGCTGGAAGCAAAAGAGCAAGAAAAGACGTGTGTGTGTGAAATCAGAGGTTCAGTGAGAGCAGAGCTGGTGTCAAACCACAGTGGAGCCCTAAGCATTACACCTGATTTTTCATATCCATGCTTTCCTCACAGCAAACAAGCCTCTGTGCTGCTTAGAGCTAAAACCTTTCTGGTGGAAGTGTTCCTGTTTTACCAGTATCACATAATTTGCATTGAGGGTCAGTTCCACTTTCTCTTGGTGTTTTGTAGCCATTGAAAGGAAAAAGCTCAGAGGCTCTGCTCTTGCCTCAGACTTCAAGGAACAGAGCATATTTCACCCCATTAATGTGAAAGCATCAATTCCCTTGTGCATTCAAATGGCAAAATAGATCCATCAGCGTGACAGAACTGTCTGAGGGATCTTCATTTATGCCTTTTCCCCAAGGGTCAAACAGTGGACATAGGCGAGAGTGGAAAGAAAACCAGGCTCATGAAAATTCATGCAATTATTTCTTGGCAAGTCATCACTACCATTTTGCTTTTGGGTCAGGAGGGTGTAGAAATGCTGGTGTCTGGGCAGAGATCCTGTGAACCTGGCCTACCTGCTGCCTTGCACACCCCACCAAGGAGCCTGAACACAGCACACTGCAGTGAAGAAATGGCAAACCTGTGATTTCCCTGACTATGTTTGCCAAGGGTGTCTTTTGCTGCACCATCACTCAAATTTAGTTTGCACATAGGCAGGAAGGGAATGAGAGGAGAGGCAAATGAGATGTTCTGCCCCTGGCTTCTTAACAGAAAGGCTCCAGTCACTCTGCCACATAACCAAATCCATGCAAATGCTGGGTGTCAGCTATGTCTAGTGGTGGCTGTTTCAGAGAAGGACAAGGTAGCATTCGCTGAAACCTGTGACAGCACCTGTCTGTTGTCACCTACAGATGACCTGCTGACAGCCCCAAAAATTGCAATGCGTGTACAAAAGGTGTCTTTTGGATTGCCTGGATGTCACAGATCTCAGTGCTTTGATGAAAGGACAGTGGTAGTCCTGCATGTGAGTCGTGGCTGACATTGCTCTGGGTGGACCTGGGCCAGCTGAGAAGGTGCCAGTGGCCCCGTGCAGCCTGTGCTAGATGTCCAGCAATGTCACATACTGGGTGGTCATGTACTGTCCAGCTAGAGAGACAGGGCTAGAGACCCATCACTCTTGCTGCAGTCAGAGGGCTTCCAGCTCAGGACACCCTGCTTAGGACACCCTTTGTCTCAGCTCTGCTGCCATGTGTTGTGCATTTCACCCTCCCAGTGCCAGGCAGCACCAAAGATCAGCACTGTTTCTAGGAATGGAGGAGTGTAAACCCACAGATGCCTTATTTCTGGGTGCCCTATTTGTATTTTAGTCCTCCTTAGGCAAGGGCAAACAACAGAGCTGGAACTGAGCCTGATGCAGTCCCTCTCCTTGAAAGCTGTCCCAGTGCTTCCCAGCAGCACGGAAATGCAGCAAGACTCCCAGAGCCCTGCGCACCTCTTGTCTGGAATATACACTTGTGTGGAGAGGTACAAGTGCTTCCTCTTTGGTAAGTGCTCTGAAGAGCTGTTTACAGCTTGCAGACACCAGCAGAAATCCCTGAGAGGATGGAAAGGGAGCTGCCACCCAAGCCCCTTCTACTTGGGATTAATTCGTGCTTCGCAGCATGTTTCCCTGATGGAGCAGCAGTGGCCCCAGGGATTAATCCTGTGCTAACCAACCCACTGGCTGGCCCCAGCCCCACTGCTCCTGCGGGCAGCACTGCTTCTCGACAGAAGGTCTTGCCCCAGGTTGCTCCATGGCCCCCAGTCCTGGGTTTCCATCAGAAAGGATCATCTGTGATGTGTGGGCTGCGGGCAGGCAACACAGAAAATTAATACCCTTTTCTTCACTGGCTCGGAGGAGGGAGAGTTTCCTGCTATCCAAATCGTGCCATCAGGATTTGCTACAAGAAAACAAAACTAATAATACCAACAGCAACAAAAGCCAGTGCAAACCTAAGGAGACCCAACAACAAGGCTCATGTGTTATGACAGCTCCCAAGGACAGCCCTAGACCTCAACCATCTCTGGGGACATTCATGGTCCTCATTCTGGGAGGACAGCCTGGCTACCAAAGGCACCAGAGCTGCAGATTTGTGATAGAGAGGTGCTGGGCTGCTCTGAAACCCTCCTGCCAAGCACTCAGCACCTTTAGTGGCCATGCAAAGACCTGCTCAAGCCATGACAATTAGGAAAAAAGGCCTTCAAAGAAAGACTTGAATGTGTGGAAGGACACAGAAGTTATGAAGGCAAGAAATGGTTCTTTCACTATCTTTTATGTGCTGGCTATGAGTTTGGGTGGCTGCTGAGATGATTTGTAGTGGGGGAGAATCAATGGTTGCAGTGGCTGCTGCTGGTCTTGATAAAACCCTAACTTTAGATCATGAGTCTCTGTCCTTGCCTAGGCTTTCACAGAATCACAGGACAGGTCAGAGTGGAAGGGATCAGAGTGGGTCGTCTGGTCCAATCTCCCTGTTCAAGCAGGGCCATGCCAGACCACGTGGCACAGGATTGTGTCCAGACGGTTCTCAAATATCTCCAGTGAGGGAGACTCCACAAATTCTGTGGGTAATCTGTTCCAGTGTGCAGTCACCCGCCCAGTACAGTTCCTCCTCCTCCCCTTTCCTTTCCTTTCCTCCCCTTTCCTTTCCTCCCCTTTCCTTTCCTTTCCTTTCCTTTCCTTTCCTTTCCTTTCCTTTCCTTTCCTTTCCTTTCCTTTCCTTTCCTTTCCTTTCCTTTCCTTTCCTTTCCTTTCCTTTCCTTTCCTTCCCTTCCCTTCCCTTCCATTTCCTTACATTTCATTTCCTTACATTTCCTTCCATTTCATTTCCTTACATTTCATTTCCTTACATTTCATTTCCTCTCCTTATATTTCCTCTCCTTTCCTCTCCTTTCCTCTCCTTACATTTCCTCTCCTTACATTTCCTTTCCTCTCCTTACATTTCCTCTCCTTACATTTCCTCTCCTTACATTTCCTTACATTTCCTCACATTTCCCTGGTGAGCTAAGCTGCAATGGAGTGGCAATATTCCTTATGCCTGCTGGTGCAGCTGAGCACAGCTCTTTAGAGAGGGCAGTTCCCTGAGTTCCTCTTCTGTGCCAGGAAATCCCAGTTATACCCATTGCTTGGTGAAGACATTAGGCTGGAGAGCCAAAATTAATAAGCAGAGGCAGCAGCACCAGGGCTGAAGGCCACCAGGGAAGAGGATGGCAGGGTTCTAGTGCACAATGGGGATGGGGACAGTGGCCACAGAGCTCTGTCCTCATGGGTCTAAAGGTGTCTGGGTGAAACAGTGGCCCTTGCTGAGGCAGCAGCCAGCCTCTTCTTGCTGCAGCAGGAGTTTTTGGCCAGCTTCCTCATCCTCAGCAACCCCGAAACCCCTGTGGGCCCTTCCACCTCTGTCCTGCCATAACTGGCTGAGAATCCTTCTCATATACGCCTGCCATTGGCTTACCAGCCTTTTCTTTTCTTTTCTTTTCTTTTCTTTTCTTTTCTTTTCTTTTCTTTTCTTTTCTTTTCTTTTCTTTTCTTTTCTTTTCTTTTCTTTTCTTTTCTTTTCTTTTCTTTTCTTTTCTTTTCTTTTCTTTTCTTTTCTTTTCTTATTTCATTTCATTTCATTTTATTCCAGGTAACTCCCCTGTGGTTTGGCAGCACTTGCAGAGAACCCTGGCCCCTCCTAGGGCAGGGGGCACCTGTCTGGTGAGGGCTTTGCTGGGGACCGGCTCCCTGCTGCCGGTGGAGCATTCCTCATGCGCCCTTTCCACAGAGGTGTGCATGCCTTTTGTTGCCTGCCAGGGAAGCGGAGGAACAGGATTGCTCAATTAACATATATGTACCTTGGCAGGGCACCAGCCCGAATCGCTGGCTCCACCCTGCCTTCCCTTCCCTGTAGCCATATCGTTTCCCCCCCTCCTTCTTTGACATACCATTCCTCCTCGCTATCTAGGCTAATCTTCATCAGTCATTGCCCCGATGCTCTCCTGCTCTGACATGCTCCGAGTTTCAGTACAATTCCTGCGGCAGGTCGTGTCACGTCCTCTCACGCCGGCTGCTTTACATGGATCCCCGCCGAGGCACCGCACAGCCTTGAGCAAGACTTCTTCTGCTTGCAGGAATTTAGGGTGTCTTTCTTTATTGCTGGCTGTTCAGCTCCCCGGGAGGAGGAGCCGAGGCTTTCAGTTTGCTTTGGAGAGCTGGCTAAAACGCGGCACGGGGCAGAAACCAGCCAGCGTGTTCCAGCTTGAGCTCCCGCCTGTGTGATTTAGACACTGAGGGATGCAGATTTGTTATTTCTGGAATGTCAGCGAGTTTCACTTGGGGTGGTTTTTTGTTTGTTTTCTAGAAGGGCCAGACTGATACCCTGTTTATGGCCAGCACACTGTGCTCTTTTAAGCAAAAAAGGTCTACTTCTGCAGGGCTCTTTGCCACATCTGTGCTGCTGCAGGAGATACACCACTTCCCTCGCCAGCCCGGGTGTGGGAAAGCAGAAATCAAGGTTCTGACAAGGGAAGGAGTCAGTCTGTGCCATTCAGACCTCCCTGAACTTCCTGTGCCCTGTGCTTCCCTGCCCACCTCAATCCTGTCCTTCGTCTCTGCAGGCCACACCTGCCCCTTTTCCCATTTTTCGCTTGCGCTCTCTGTTTCCATACATCCCTCCCTGTTTGCTTCATATCTTTGCAGGGTTGTGCTTTATCCTGTTGGATGACACCTTTCCTTTTCACCTTGCAACTCAGCTGTGCAGTCCTCAGCATGGCATATAAAGAGGTGCTGCTCTTTTTTTGGTAAGAGGTCTGTGAAATCCCCCTCCTGTCCACTCAGGCCAGGTCTTGCTGGTGGAGATGGGCTTTGCAAAGCATCAAGCAGTGCATTTCAGTGAGGGATCAGCAACGGCAAAAACATTGGTAGTTTTGGTTGTGCAGGTGAAGGAGAAGTACCTGAACCACTATCAGGATAAGCCTGGAGGAGACAGAGGTGAAGCATCTCCTAGTATGGGCCACAGGAGCAAATCAGGAGGCTCAGTGAAACCAAGGCAGTGTCCCTGTGTCCGTGATTTCCCAGGCTGCACGGTTAACATGCAAAAGAGATCATGCAGCTTTGGTGTTTACATCTGGTATCGCTTCCCTGGGCAAGTCCCAGGGCTGGGCAATGGGCTGTGATCTGTGGTCTCTGTGCTTTGTTATATAGTGGTTACATGAGCTGATATTCAGGGCACTTTGAATACTAATTAGGTGTTTGCATGTTATCTTTTGCTCTAAGTAATTGCCCTAGAGCTGACGGGTGAGATGTGGTGAGAGAAGGCTGTGCCAGAGAGAGGACACACTGCATGGAGAGGGGTGAGGCCATGGAGATTGGGATGTATCCTTACCTCTTGGTAAGTTCCCAGAGGAAGTTTAGAGTCAAGCTGAGAAATGTAATCAAAGCAAGTTATAAATATACCAAACTATAGCAACCCCACTTTGAGTTTCCAGGCATTTCTTTCTTGGTGGTGTTACTGCTGCTGGGTAGCAAACAAACTCATGGATACGTGAGAAATCCTCTTTCATGAAGGACTCTTAAGTTTCCCAAATCTGTGCCCTTTCTAACACAGTGCTTGTGATCCTTTGAGCTTGGCTGAAACATTCCACATTTACACTCTTTAGGGCTATATCTCACAATTGACATGTAAAACTTCAAACTGAAGAAGGTGGAGCAGCCCCTGAGCCCTGGTGTCCCTGGCTGTCTCACCTTCTCCATCGGGAGAGGGAAGGAGCAGAGCAAGGAGGGAGAGGACACCCCATCCATGGTGGGCATAATTTTGTGCCTCCCCCTCTTATTTCCACCATGGCAAACAGCTGCTGCTTTTATTTTAATTAACAATAAATAAGGAAGTTCTGAATTCAGGCGTATGGAAATGCTTGGCCAAAAAGCACAAAACAGAGAAATCAGTTTGAGGAACTTATTTCCTTTCACCGTGACAGTCTTATCCTCTCCTGAAAAGAAAAAGGCAAGAGCGAAACATGTCTGGTGTAACTGCTAAACCACTAAAAAGGCCAACAAAAATGGGTTGCTTAACAATTGGTCTTCAAATAAAGGTGGAACAGAGCTGTGCTTGTTGCAGGCCTGTTCCCTATCTTTGCTCTCCATGACTAAGACATTTATCACGTGCTAAACCAGGACAAGTTATTGCCCTGCATAAGCAACGAGGGCACCAAATCCGGAGGTACTCTGCAGTGGTGTCTTCAGACGTGCTGTGCCAAAGCCAGTCTGGTGCAGCTGCTCAGCTTAGGCTCACTGGACAGCCCTGAGCACCTTTAGGGACCCACATCCAACCTGGGCTGCAATCCCGATGCAAGGGACCAGTTGAATCCTGCTACCTTTTGTGCCTGCTCGAGTTTTGGCCATGCCTGGGCAGCCTGTCTCTGCCCCCAGCCCCTCTGCTCCCCCTCCTGTTCGACCAGCCACTGCCTGGGCCCCGAGACAATGGGGAGGAGGAGGAGGGCATTAGGCAAATATCTCCGGCTTCTTAAGATTCCTGCTTAATGAGCACGTTTGCTCTGTGCGGCATTGCCCCCTATCAGTAATCTTATCAGGCTGAGCCTGCCTCTGCCACCTGCAAGCACAGATATCAGAGGTGAGGGGGGCATAAACCAGTTTGTTTTAAGTTCCTAGGCACTAAAGTCAAGAATGAGTTTCAAAGTGAACTTATCACTTTATTTTTGTCATTAAAAAAAAAAAAAGGAGAAAAAAGAAAAGGGATAAAACACAACCGACTTGCTTTATGATTCACTGATTGCAGATGTTTCCTGTCAGGTGGCCGCGGTGCTCAGCTTTCTGTTTGTCACTCCCAAAAGGCGAAGGTGCTTGGCACCATTTGGAGCACGTGTTGAGCCACCAAGCCTTACAAGCTGCCTCCCCAGGAGGTGCCAGGTCCGAGGGCTTCATGTCTCTACATGCCTGCGTCGGTGCCAAAGGACTTTCATATCTGTTCTCGGGCTAAAAACACATTTCCAGAGGGAGTCATAGGGACTCGCTGAAGAAAACAAGGTGTGGTAACGGGAAACTGCCCACTGCCACTTCAAGTGGGTTTTAAAGTATTTTCTGCCCAACTGCTCAGACATCTTACTCATACCAGGTTCGGGTCAGGTCTTGACCAGCAAACAGGCAGGGAATTACACCTGACCTCACCTGTGGCCTTACCAAATCCTGCAGCCTGGGAGCCCAAACACGATCCAGGAGTTCAATGCTGGCCCATTCCCAACTGCATTAATCTTGGAGCCTGGCACGGGCTTTATCACGTTCAGGCACAAACCAATACACGGCCACTATCTTCATCATTAACGAACAGAACAAAGCATAAATCAAATTACATTCAGCATACGTACTACAAATATGTAGGACCTGAAGTATTTGAAAGTAATTTTGACTATGTCAAGGTGAAAATTCTCATCTAGCAAGAAAGTTTTGAAGCCCCATCCTGTTTTCAAGTGACAAGTTGCATCAAACTTCTTGGAGATCCTGAGTAATAGAAATCCCAGAAAAGACATGTGCTGGACATGGCACTGCTGGCATGAAAAAATGTGATTTATCTCTCTTTTGATTGTTTATCTTACGCATGCCAAGAGAATCATAGCCCACCTCCCTCATTAGCCATGCCACACAACGGCATCAAGATGTAAATACAGGGTTTATGGAAACAGTGAGTGTTTCCAGGGTATGTTTGGCTGAGCAGCAAGGCTCAGCATCCTTCCAGCAAAGCAACGATGTGTGTGCATCTGCTGTGCTGCCATCGATGGCTGTCTGCTGTAAGGTCTTCGCTGGGGTCTGTCTGAGGGTGAGCAGTGGCAGGGGCATGCAAAGAGAGATGATGAAGCAAGAAGGGCATTTTCTATACCCAGCCCTGGCTGCTGGCCTCTGCCCGTGCCCAGCCACGTGTGCTGGTGCCGAGCAGCCGGGCTGCAGCTACGCCGGAGCACTTGCAACCCGGCAGCTTTGTGTGCACAAGTTGCTGACATGGGTCAGGATGAGAGATGCCAGCCTTTTCTGGAGATAGCGAAGGAGCCTTTTCATCTCAGGGATTGCTGTGAGCAGCCTTCACACACGGGCTGAGGTCTGGGGGCAAAGCCCTCAGATGAACACACTGCTGAGCACACCACTGAGCCCTCTCAGAGCCGAGACCTGCATCCAAAGGCCATCTTGGTGCTATTTTTGAAGGGGGAAAAACCCACCCTGAGACAGAAAAATGTAGAGGCTCCGAGAGTTATTTTCCCCCTCTTTCTCCCCTGCTGAGCCATGAGGATGCGGGGTAGCTGGAGGCGCCACTTGCTCAGGGTCTGTCAGCTCCCCAGCCCTACCCTGAGCTTTAAACAGGACAAACAGGTTATGACATTAAAGTTTCAAAACCTAGGGGGTACCTCACACAGGAGAGGTTAATGCAGGGGCACTCTAGGCCCCTGGAGAAGGGGAGGGGATGCTTTCAGGCTTGAAATGCAGACACAACTTTTCCAAAATTGGAGCTGGCTCAGAAGAAAACCAAACTCACTCTCCCCTCCCACATCTCTCCTCAAGCAGCTCTGTGAAGCCTGTACCTTGGCAGGCGGCGCCTCGAAAAAACACATTGCCCCAGGCAAAGGCTGTATCTCACCCTGATCAGAGCAGTCCAGGGCCAGGATCCCTGCACTGGCTGGAGAACTCCTGAGCATCCAGCTGCCAGCCAGTTGAGGGGGGAATAGTGCGCTCCCCTGCCTAAACACCAATCTGAAACAGCCCAGCCACACCCAAAGATCAGTAGCCTCAAACCCAGAGCCCGTGGAGATGCTGCTGGTGAGGTCTCTGTCCATTCCCACCACCATGCTGGAAGTGAGGCTGGAAGAGAAGAGACAAAAGTGGCCCTTGGGTTTATTATTCTAACTGGAATGTTGGCATGGGAATGCTGTGGGCAACCCATAGGACTGTGAGGTGCGGGATTTTGACAGGATCAAGGGGAAAACTTGCCCTGGGAGGCAGGGAGGAAAGAGCTTGTCCCTGGGCATAAGATCTCTTCCCTGCCGTGCCCTGAGTTCCCTGCACAACCAGCAGGGTTGAAAAGAAAAAAACTCCTTTTTTGGCTGCCCCATGGCCTGGGGAGCCCCTGTGTTGTGCCCTTTCCTCCTCACCGATGGTGCTGAAGCCCCAAAATTAGACTGCAGCACTCACCATCACAGTACAGAGCTGCCCTGGCGGGGTCAGCAAGCAGAAGTTGGGCATCAAAGCACCTCTCTGCAGGGTCCATCACTGTGCCTGCCCCAGCAACCCCAGAGCAATCTGCAAAATAAGCAAATTCTTGCCAAAAGATGAGAAAAGCCTTGGAGGACTTGGAAAAGTCGTTTGTGAGCTATTAACTGAACTGCAGGTTGGGCAATGTACCTTAAAGTTGCTGTAGTGGTAAGGACCTCTTTGGGGTCCAAAACATCCTCTAAGGGTCACCCCAGGAACAGCAGTGTCCAAGCAGCCAGCTGGTGTCAGCACAGGTCCTGGGGCTCGGGAACTGCCTGTGCAGCCTGCGAGGCAGAAGGAGGAAAAGCAGCTTTTTGGGAGAGGAGTAACCACTGAGTATGCAAGAGAAATATTTGTTATACTCCAGCAGCATCCACGCTGTCCTTTGTCTCCTTTAAACTGCTAGAAGCCCTCCCATGGGATTGAATACACAATTTTACAAGGGAACAAGATGTGTCCATCCACTGACAGTGCAAAGGTGAAGGGCATCAGGAAAGTAACTGGTGTGCCTGGTCCCAGGGCTGTTTGGGGCTCAGGGCATGGGGAGCTGAGTGGGAAACCCCTCAGGGACTCCTAACAGGAGCTCCAGAGGTTGACCATTGACCCGGGCCCCCTCCCAGTTCCAGCACAATTCCATGAGGTCCCCTTCTATGCTCTTTCCTGACTAAGAGATGGTGTGGCAGAGAGGGAGGTGCTGTATGTGGGTGTCCCTTGGCCACCCTGGTGTGAGGGATTCAGTGGCTGAGCATCCCAGCTGCCCTTCCACCACTGCAGTGAAAAGGGCAGAGAGAAGGCTCCACGCTGCTTGAGCTCCCCCCACTGCCTGTGCTCCCCCATGGCTGACGTGTCCCCAGACCCCGGGAGAGTGACACCTTGACATTTCCCCTTCTCCCTCTGTCTCCAAGTGTCATTTCTCAGTACAGCCAAGCTCTCTGTCCCCCGCGGTGCTTTGGAGGGCACCCGCTGCAGTCGCAGCATCCAGCAGGAGGGATAAAAACAGGGGGAGGCAGCGGAATGCAGATGAAAACAGTCGGGAACCCCCCAGTCTGCCAGAGGGTCCAGGTTTCACTCCCAGCCATTGTGGGAACTTCCTCATGGATCCATATACTCATTTTTTTTAAAAATAATTTCTTCTAGCTTGTGAAGCCCTCCAGTGACAAGCTGTCATTTTGCTCTTTTAATCATATTTTGTGCCTGTGCTGCTCTCTAGGCGAGTCTTCGAGCTGCTTCCTAGCTCTCCCAACGCTTAACCATTTACAACCTGAAAGACATGCAGAGATGTTTTTCTCTTTTCTGGAGGATGAATCCACCCCCCCTTTCACCTTCCTTTCAGCAGCTGCTGGAGCTGGTGCTATAGCTGAAGTTAATTTGCAGTAAGATCCCTGTGAAGGAGCAGGGAGAGCCTTTGGAGAAGAAAAGAATGGCAGTCCTCAAGAAAACCCCCTTGTGGCTCCTGGTTCAGCTCAGATCTAGGTCCAAGGGAAGTAAAAACTAAATATTCTTAACTATTTGCTGTTCTCAGCAGCTCTCTGAAGGGGGCCAAAGGGCTGAGAAGATGGTGTAGAAGAGAAAGGTAACACGGGTTCAGTATTGCAATGTTCTGTTTGGCAGGCAGCACTCACCAGGAGCCCTGAGAAGAGGTACCCAGCCCCTGGTATCCCTGTGCTCCTCTGGCTGGGTTTGCTCTGGTGTGAGCTTGCACATTACCAGCAGAAATTCCTGAAGCCCAAATGTCTGCCAGATCACCTGGAAGCCTGAGCCCTTCCCAACAAGCCTGGAGGCAAGGAAGCAGGATGCTATTTTAACCCAGAAGACACTTTCACGCACAGCATCTGCTTGAGCAATCTCCAGAAGTGGCACTCAGCTTCCCTGGCAACTTTGCAAGTGCCAGGCAAAATCCACCAAAGAGATATTTTTAAATGGAGGAGGAATTGCCTCTTTACAGATGGAAAGCAGGTAAGGAGGTGGCCCTGCTGCCCTGAAACAGAGTTTCCCACACCAAAGATGCCCACAGTCATCATTTATATGCTGCAGAAAGAAGGCTCTCAGGGACTTTAGGAGAGCTGCTGCAGTGCCTGGGAGGGTTTTGGTGGGATTTGTACCTCCCTCACCTTCCCCTGGTCTCACCCTGCCCTTCTTTCAGCTGTGGGTGTCCTCTGCTGGTGGTCTCTGCCAAGGGGCACCTCTGAAACAAGAGGTCTTGCTGCACCTGGCTGTCAAAGTCCCCTTCACTGGCTGTGGCAGCAGTGACATTTAATGGTCCCCAGATTTGCAAAGACAACACCTTTGGGATTCAGTCCACTGCATGGATCGAGCAGTGGGCTTACAGTGCCATAAGCAGGGACAGATGGTGAGGACGAGCATGTTGCTCAGGTACAAACAGCAGCAGGAGGTGATAAGAAAGGTGGTGTGCGGGTGCTGCGGGAGACCTGCTACAAGCAATTGCCTGTAAAAACTCCCGTGAGATCCAGGATGAGTTTGCAAGGTTGATAGTTAGATTAATGATGTTCTCCCTCACGGGACAGGAATTTGCCCCCTGGCAGATCCCAGCCTCCAGCTCTGCAAGATGTACATGCATCTGGCTGTGTAAAATGTAGCTGGATCTCATCCATGCTTGGGTCAGCAGTGGGGCTGGGACGAATGCCTGGACCCCCCAGCTGTGACACAGTCCCCTGTCATGGAGCATCACTGCAGCCTCTGCTGCCTTCCCGCTTCTCTTAGTTGTACCCACATCTCCTCTGTGAACCTGAAAACTTTACCTGCCCCTCCAACTCTGAAGTGAACTGTTTATTCTTCATTTTCATAATTAATGCCATTCCTATTATCAACGGCTACCTAGAACCTGCCTTTGGGGGATGTATTAAAGGAGATGATGGCTAAACCTGTGGGATAGGACAGGCCCTGCCCTACAGGCTTGATAGCCAGTGGTGTGCATCTTCCTTAACTTGGAGATGTGCCAGCTGCAGTTCTGATTGATTACAGGTGCCAGTTTGGTAAGACAGTTGCTGAACACAGCTTAATGAACATGTTCCTCCTTTCAGATTCTGATTCCCACTTCCCTGGATAAGTCACAGATAAGATGACCTTGTCAATGCTTGCCTGACAGTTTCCAAACCTGTTTATTCTGATCTCTTCCTGGTCATCCCAGGAAAGCACTGCTGGGATGGAGATACTCTATGTGCAAATCCATATGACACGAGCACAGCAAGGGCGATGACTGTCTTTAGACCTCAGCCTCTTCTTTTTCAGTGCTGGAAAGAGAATTCATTTTAATCAAAAATTCATTTTGGTTAAAATGATCTCTTTGCTTCCTGCAGAAAAGGTTAAAGAAAGGAGTGGGTGCAGGGGCAGGAGGAGAGGGGGGTGATGGTGTAGTGGAGACCCTCAGCCACTCCTCCCCGAGGAGATGCACATTCATCAGCTGGAGCTGATGCCATGGGCAAACATTTGTCCCCTCTCCCGGGTGTGTGACAAGGGACCCACAGGCCTTTCTGCTTGGCAGAAAAGACTGACACCTTCTCATTTGTGGCAAACTTGACGTAGTTTTTCCTTTCTTGATTCCCCTCCTTCCCTCCCACCTCACCTACCTGCAAGTCACTTCTCAGGAGAGGGGCTGCATTCCTGCCATAGCTCAGCAGCAGAAATGCAAAGGGACAGAAAAGCAGCCTATGTCTGCCACAGCCTGGTGAGGTTCCTGCAATCCTTCAAGCACTTTGACTGAAACTGGAAAACACTGCAACCAGCAAGGAACAGGAGTGCATGGCACAGTAACAAGGGCTGAGAAATGCATCGGTGAGCGAGAACGGTTCTAATCCTGCACTGGTAACAATGGTGTGGGACAGACTGGGTACGTGGCTAGATCTGACTGCTGGAGTTGAAATCCAAACCCTTAAGACAGCCTTGAAAACTTTTAAGCACCTTTAAAAACCCCAAAATCTTTGAAGCCAGCATCGTGGCAGTGAAGGTGCCCACTTGGGCAGATGCATCTTCTCAGCATGTTTAGAAAGCACCACACAATTCCTCTGTGCTGGCAGAGGGAGCTGCTGCAGCCATGAAGTCCAAAGAGAGTAGAAACCACGAATATCCATGTCCCAGGCAGCAAGTTCTTTTTCTTGAGATTCCAAGGGTGGAAGAGTGGGTTACAAAGAGCTGAAAGCACCAAGAGATGAGAGAGGTAGCATGGGAATGGCTGATGGCTGTCACTAACAAGTCCTTTGGGGATGTGCCCTGGTCAGGAACGCTCTCCTGTGGCCAGTCAAGGATAAGGTTCTCCTCAGGGCAGTGCTCAAACAATGTCAAAACAGCAGCAACAGCAGCTTTACTGAAGGGTAAGGGGTGTCCGAGATGCAGCTGTGGGTGCCCACCTCCTAAAAGCCTGCAGTGCTGACTGTCATGGCTCAACCCCTCAAAGCCACCTGCTCCAAGAGAGAGGAGGGAGCCAAGAGATTTGTTCAGTGCAAAAAGTCCTGTCTTCCATTCCAAGGCTAATGGAGGGGTCACAGAACATCCGGGGAGGGACTGCTGCAAATCATTGCCCAAATGCTTTCTTGAACATCTTGTCACCTGTGCGCTCCCATGTCTCTGCTGGTCTCCATTGACCAGAAACAACCAGAGCCCAGCAATGGCATGGGGTGCCTGGGCAGGCTGGACAGGGAGCAGAAAGGAAAGAACCAAATTTTGTAGAAATTTTCGTTAAAATGAATTCAGATTAAAATTCCTCAGAGATTTTAAGGCAGACTGTCACAAAATTAAGATCACTTCAACCTCAGGAGTCTGCCATAGGATTACCAAAGCTTTGCATTATATTTTAGAAGTCTGTCACCCCTCAAGTAAAAAGCTCATTCCTTGGGTTATTTCCCCTGCAAAAATATTACTGCAAGTGCAAACCGTGCCCTAGGGCATTTCATAGAATCACAGAATAGCTCGAATTGGAAGGGATCTTAAAGATCATCCAGTTCCAACCCCCATGCCCTGGGCAGGGACACCTCCCACTGGATCAGGTTGCTTAAAGCCCCATCCAACTTGGCCTTGAGCACTTCCAGGGATGGGGAATCCACAACTTCTCTGGGCAACCTGAGCCAGTGCCTCACCACCCTCACCGTAAACAACTTTTTCCTAATAACTAAACTAAACCTGCTCTCTTTCAGTCTAAAGCCATTTCCCTCCTTGTCCTCTCACTACACACTCTTGTAAAAAGTCCCTCTCCAGCCTTCTTGTAGGCCGATTTTGGGGACTGGGGGTGGTCCTCTAGAGCCCTGGAGCTTCCTCTTCTCCAGGGGCGGGATGCCGTGTGTTGGAACCGAAAGAGCAGAGAATATTCCTCTGCATGTTTTGAGGGGTTCTACCCCCCTGGACAAGGGTGTCTTTGACCTTCGGCCATGGGAAAAACTGCCTAGCCTTCGGGAAACAGTAGAGTCAAAAAATAGAATGAATTAGGTGATAGAAAATTATACAAGAATGTAGATTTAGAGGTTTTAGATTTGTTATAGATAAAGTTAGAAGAAACTCCAAAATGGAGGATGGTTGTTGTTTTTTAGGCTTTCTCCCTTCTTCTTCCTTCTCCATATTCTGCGGCAAAAGTGATTTAAGACAATTGGACAAAATGTGCCGCAGTTTCTGTCGTGTGACAAACTAATTTGCTGGACATTGGTCATGAAGTGAAAATATCTGTCGTGTTGGGTTTTTATTGGGCAACTTATCTTTAAAAAGAGTCTGTGTTCCTGATAATTCGGCTTCTTCCTGTACTCTCTGTCCAGAATCACATCAGCGCACTCTTTCTCAAGGTAAACTTTCAAATAAATTATCTTTGCATGGAAGAAGTCCCGTCTGGTCTCCTGAAATAAGCAAGGACACTTAAAATCCTCCCCCAGCCGGGGAGAAAGAAACCTAACAATTAATGCCCTCGTGTGAGCTCAAGAAGCTCTCAGACAGCAAGAAACAGAAACCAAACCTAACACCGTGGAGCAGGGAGGGGTGCGAGGGCGGGATGCCGCGGCTGCCGGCGGTTCCGCAGCGCCGCCCGGTGCGCTGCCGCCGCACTGCGCTGCTGCTCCCGCACGGCACGGCACGGCACGGCACGGCACGGCACGGCACGGCACGGCACGGCACGGCACGGCACCGCCGAGCACCGCCGAGCACCGCACCGCACCGCCGAGCACCGCACCGCACCGCCGAGCACCGACACCTCCCGGGATCGCACCACCCGAAACTCCGGCCCCTCCTTCGCCTTCCCCAAGGTGACACAACAGCAGAGCAGCAGGGCCCTCCTTGCCACGGCGACATTGAGGCACAGCTCCCGCCGTGCCCCGTCTGCCACTAAAGTGCCCCTGATTTTATCCAGCATCACCTGGGCAAAGCGTGCGAGGTCCGGGTGCAGCCCCGAAGCGGATCACGGACTACTCGCACAGCCTCCTTGTCCTCACAGCACTGGGGATACCCGCCCAGGAAAGCAGTTCACAGGAGCAAGACTGTTTTGGTGAGGGTTTGCTCACTACTGGGATGGCGCCTTCCAACCCCGGAAAGTGACACCCTGCAAAGAAGTCACTTGTTCTTCACAGCCCACGCCATCCTGATAACCTCAGACGTGCACAGATTGTCCCTGTCTTGCATAGGTCATTTCATCTGTTTCCACCTTACTACACAGAAAACTGCAGATTTCTCAGCATTCACTGCCCCACCAGGTCATTCCTATCTCTAAAGTTTATCAGCCACCACCATTTTCTTTCAGACCTGTGGTTAAGATATCAAACAGCCTTGGCCGGAGAGGATGCCACCTCTCTTTTACCAAGTGTGCTTCCATGATTTTAAACTGCACAACTAACTCCTCTTTGCATTTTAACTGCTCACCTCCCTAAACAGAAAAGCTTTCACTCTGTAGTTTGGGATGCTTTCAATTAAGACCACATTGTTTGAGAGGGATTTACCATGGAACTGTCCCAGACCAGCTTGGGTGCACTGCTACCCACAAGGGGATGGTGCCACCAAGACCTGCCTTTGCACTGGAGCAACAACAGTGTCCTTTTCCCCATAAAGAGATCATGTCCTGCTATTTTCTTGTGCCTCCCAATTCCACCCGAAGCACAACCAACAATCTATACTTCTTCAATACCCCGTGCCTTGCTGAGGACAGTGCTAATAGGAGAGGCAGACCACTCGAGAGGCCGATCAATAGCCCTGCCTGGGTTTGATGGTAGGTGTCTCGCAGAGCCAAGCGCTGTCTAAACCCTCAATTACCCTTCCCTCGCCTCTCCCTGCCTCCTGACAACCTCAGTGGTTAAGCCCTCCTCAGCATCCGCAAGTGAACCGCTGCCTAATAAAAGGCTGCAAAATGCCAGCACATCCCTGAGCCTCTTCAGCAGGGCACTATTTAATGCTGGAAAGAAATGCAGTGAAGCAAAACTGACCCATGTTTCCACTTATAAGGAAAGTGGTAACAACAGAGCAAAAAAGGAAAAAGCAGGTTTAAAAAATATATTACAAGGAACAGGGGCTTTAATACATAACAAGGAACAGGGGCTTTAAGAGCTTTTAGAAAGTTTCAGATGAAACCTGTGGCCCTACTTTTCACAGCAAACAGATAGTTTTTCAAAAGCTAGCCAAGTGTCCAGCTTTTCCAAAAATCAGGCCTCGAGCAGTCACTTCAATACAGGTGTCTGAACGGAAACATTTTTGGGTGGCCTGGCTTTTGAGTGGGAAGAAAGAGAGGGTAGAGGTGGCAAGCCCTGCCCTGCCATGGGACATGTTCATCTTTGGAGCTGTTCTCTGTCTGATGTCAAGATACATCCCTGGACTGCAGGTGGGGCTGATGGGGAGGGAGATGCAGATGCCCATTCCCAGAGATTATCGACAGTCACCCTGAAGTGAAGCAGGATCACATCAAAAGTGTGAATAAAAGGGTGAAAGAGGGTGAGCAAACATGCTGTCATGAGCAGACGAGGGACAGGATGTTTCTGTGGGCTGGGGCTGTGCGTCCAGCTGGACTCAGCGTGCTTGGCTTCCTGGAAATTCAACAGGGGAATGAGATTTCAGGCTCCCTCATGCCCATCTCCACCCATTAAACAAATGAATGTTTACTGAAAGGCAGAAAGCTGTTCCAAGTCCCTCTTGTTTCAGGAAACCACTTCTTTACGGACATCTCCTGGTTCGTAAGAAGCATCTGTCAGTGGAAAGGAGGACAGGAGCACGCCTGAGTGCTGCCAAAGTTTTGCAATCTTCCTTTGATGTGTCCCCCCATCAAGGCAGAGTTTGCCTGCCTTGCCTGGCATGAGGACCCTCGGGAGCAGCTCCGGCCTTCTTCCTCCCAATTCAACCCCTGGCTGACCACCGGCAGAGTGGGGCAGAGGGAGCGCTTCAGAGAAAGGGTGAGGAGGGACTTGCAACATCAGGAACATTTTTGACCAATTCCTTTTGTGGATGGTGAGTCAGGGGAGCTGANTAACAGAGTTTTGATAGCACTGACCAAAAGGCAGGGTAGAGATGGCTGTGGGACTTTATGTCTGATTTGCATACAAAATAAACACAGTAGGTTTCTACACCAGCTTTGACTCCTATTTTAAGGCAAGTCAGCCCTCAGAAGGAGACTTCAGGTTCAGGACCATCTTGCAGACTTCTCCAGGCCACCACTTCTCAAGAAACACAAGAATGGAGCTTCTTTCAGCCATGCACGTGGGGGTGTGGGCAGAAATGTCTGTCCTGCACAGCTGTGGACTCTGGGAGAAGCTGGTCTGCTTTTCAGGCCTTGCTAGCAAGAGTAGAGGCCCAGGGACTGACCTACCCATGGTCAATCCTACCACCTACAGTGAGACAGGAGAATAACAGAGAGATCATGAGAGCTGGTGAGGCACCACTGGGAAACTCAGCCTGTTTTACTTGCCCTGTGTTGGAGCCCTGATGAAACAACCATTATGGGAGACAGGGAAGGGAACAGTGCGTGGTGTCATGATTACAGAAGAGCCTTAGAAAGGAGGTAAGTATGACTTTTCATGCTACAATTGGACAGAAATGCAGCACCTTCCTGTTCTAGGAACTCCAAAGCCCTTACAGTGGTGGACAAACAGCAGCCACCTTCTGAAGAATCACATGAGCCAGCATTTGTCCTGGTCCCCCTGTGCCAGCCACGGCTGGAGGATGTGGGGGAAGGCTCCCTGGCTGTGACTCACATGGGGCCAGCCTGGAGCACTGAGTCACTCTGTGCCAGTGGAGATGACAGGCCAGCAGGCACGTCACAGGCAGCAGCCAGTCACCTGTTCCCATGCTTGCTTGGCCCTGCCAAGAGTCCATCTCCACAGCTCACGACTGCCCTATGGGCATCAGGGACCTGATGGGACTGAGTACAGAGCCCCGTGGTTGACCTGGAGGTAACTGCAACGTGTCGTGGCAATCAGAAGAAGGTGATGAGGTGTCATATTATTAACAAAGGCACTAAGTGGTCCTTATATAAAAACTTTCTCAGCAAACTGCAAAGTGCATTGACCAGCTGGAGGGAAGGAGACTCTCTTTTTTTGTTCTTTTACTTTGTCTGCTTTTGGGTTTTTAAAATTTTTTCGGGGAGGAATTGTTTCAGGTAGGCTTTTGAAGAGCGCTTATTTCAAGCACTCCTATTCTTCCTTTCCTTTCCTTTCCTTTCCTTTCCTTTCCTTTCCTTTCCTTTCCTTTCCTTTCCTTTCCTTTCCTTTTCTCACTATTGATGATCCCAGAACGGCAGAGTGGTTGAAGTTGGAAGGGATCTCAAGATGACCTGATCCAGTTCCCTGCTTAGGCAGAGCAGCTGCGTGGGACTGGGTTCAGCTGGGCCCATCAGTACCCTTAGAGCCTTTTGTGCAGAGCTACTTTCCAGCCAGTTGGCTCCCAGTATGTGCTGAAGTGTGGGATTATTCCCCTGCAGGGTCAGGACTTTGCACTGTCACTTGCTGGAGCTGACCACTTCTTCAGCCTGCGAAGGTCCTTTGGAAGGGCACCATGGCCATCTGGCCACCCAGTGAGTCACCTGTCACCTGGGGAATGGAGGATAACCTCATTTCAATCCTAGTTTTTAAGCCCTTCCTGGGAATGAGGAGTCCTCCAGGTCCTTTTTGGGTCTGTAGAGGTGATCAAAAAGAGACCAGTGGGAACCACCCACATGTTTTCCATCTTGGAGCATGGATTTCCCTGACAGAGAAGTTCTAAACACCTTCTCGCCTGACTAGCCCCAAACATGCTCTAAGAGCTGCATAAACAGAAGGTCTTACAAATAGATCTGGACCAGATGGAGAAGCTGATTTTTGAAAACAAGAAGCTAGGAAGGATAATCTAAGGATAACTGGTCTCAGCCTTGCACTCAGGCCCCCATTTTCTCTTTGTGCCTAGGATTCACTGCTTTGACAGTGGTTTGGTGGCTGCCTGCTGCTCTCTGTGTGGGAGAATACTGCCAGGAGTAAAGGTCTTGTGCACAGCAATACCCACAGCCAGCTCCCCAAGCTGTGCTGGAAGAGAAGAGCACTCCTCTGGAGTTTTATCCTCAAGGAGTAAACCAGGGAGCAGCATTTCATTTCAGCCGTGATCTCCACTGCCTGGCAGCTGCAAATTGACACCCCCTGAGTGGAAACAGCTTAAGCTGGGGGAGACCAAGAGAAGGAGACCAGGTGTTCCGCCCATCCGAGGTGTGGCACGACCTGTGTATTGCCCCTGCCCTGGATGATGTCCCTGAGTCCATGTGAGAAAGGTCTGGCACTGGGAGGGGGGTGACAAGGGTGGGATGGTGACCGAAAATGGACAGTGGAGCCACACCAGCTCAGCACCATTTCCTCATTTAAGATGCCCCAAGGTGTCATCCTCCCGCAGCAGGGATGCATTCCAAACAGTGCTGGTCCTGATCAAACAGGGGCTTAACACAGGCCTTCTCCAGGAACTGCTAGGGCTGAAAAGCAGCCCTGCATCATGAAACATGGGGAAAAACAGGCAGCTGTCCCTGCTCCTGGTCTGCGCTGCTTATCTGCGGTGCAGTGGGAACAGCTCCATTTAGGGATGTTTGCTCTGCCTGACTGCAGCAGTGTGATAGGGAATGTGGTGAGACACCAGGGCCCCTGCCATCCCCCACTGCCACCGTCAGTGCTATGGACAGCGTGTGTCAAGGCAGACCCTCACTCCCATCCTCAGCCTCACTGGGTCCAGCCCATGGCCGTGTGAAAGCTCTTCCACGCTTTCAAGCACATCTGCACTGCTGAAATTTGTCCAGTCCACCCCACCCTAACCTCCACAACAGGATAGGGGAAACCCTTCTCCCCATCTCCTAACTGCTTAATCTCTTTGAAAAGCAGAAAGGACCGCTTGTATTTTGCTCAGTTATTTGCAAAACCCCAGTACAAGGGAAGGAAGCTGGTCCTGTATGTGGTGCTGGGATTGCATTCCAGTCTAGACCCCCTCTGTTCTCCCCTTGGTTCCTCTTCACCCCATTCTCACCAGTTTCTTGGCCACTTTCAGGAATAAACCTCTGGCTAATGGCAGGGCACCAGAAGGGCTGCTCTGACTCAGTGCATGCCATAATAACAGGTTTTCAGCCACATTGATTCTGCTCCCATTTCTGAGTGCTGGAGAGGAGGCTGCAGCTGTCCTGCAACTCCAAAAGAACAATCCCCATGACAGCCTTCTGGAGCCTGTGTACCCCAGAGCATCCTCTAGGACATGGAGGGCTTTCTTGGGATGATGGAGACTCTTGGAAGAGTTGGGGCTGGGTGTCTCTTTTGTGCTGTCATGGAGGGGACCAACTTTCTGCATTTTGGATACCTTTTTGAAGCATTTTAATGTGGGACTGGATGGGGTATTACTTACTTGCTGTGCTGTCTGTTGCCTGCTGGGTAATTCCTGAACAGATGGAGAGCTCTCGTTGTTGTTCCCCAGGTGATGCTGCACTTGTGTCTCTTGGGGGTCAAAAAGAGCCCTGGGATTTCTTTGAGGTTTCTTTGTGGAGATGCTTCTCAGCATCCCTATGAAATGAAATCTATCCTAGTGGACAAAAAAATGCTGTAAGATGGAATGCTTGGGGACGTGGAGGGATGTTAAGTGCAGCTGTGCTGAAGCCAATAGGATGAGTCCTTTTACACCCAAAGCAGTAAATTTTCAGGTATGCTAAAGCTCATGCTGAAGAAAAATCTGGGAAAAATGTCAATCCAGGGAAAGATCCTTGTTTTTTATGGCAGGAGGCTTTGATCCTCCCAGTTATGCCAAATGAGTGACTTGGGAACAGAGGTTTGGTTACAGTCCTGAAGAGCATGGGATCTGTAACAGCCAAACCCACCGTACGAAAGTGTTAAACTAACCTTCTGCCATCCCATTATCGAAAAAGAAAAGAATAAAAAAGGAGATAATCCTTGTTTAAATATCACAAGCAGCAGCTGAGTCAGTGGGAGCTTTAGACTGGAAATGTCAGGGAGGAATTTAGATTTTCAGAGCAGTCGCTGCTCTGCAATTATCATAAGGCACTTACAAGGACCCCTTGTCTCTCGTTGCCCTCAACACGCATCTGCAGGGAGGGGGGAGCAGAGAAAAAACACATGGCCCTGCCGGGGACAGATAAGGAAAACCAAACTCCATCCCACTAAAGGCACAAGGCAAATCCCTTCAGGCTATGGTCAGGCTTCTGCTGCTGTTCAGGTCAGACGTAGGTAGGGAGGAAGGGAGCGGGAGGTGGGGGAAGGCAAACCCACAGGTGAGGCAGGGAGGCAATATGAGAAAGAGGAGAAAATCACATCCTGCCTCCCCCTGTAATGGTATTTATTTGCTTTTGGTGATGTTTCGGAAGTAGTAACGAGAAGGGAGACAGAACAATGAAGATCCGGGGAGTTTTTAGCCTCTTCTCTGTAGTGCTTTTCCTCCTGGACCATCCCACCTCGTTGCCATCCAGCACGTCCCTGATGTAAATTAAATAAGTGAAAGCACCATTAAACCTCCTGATGCAGGCACTGCCAGCACCAATAGGGAAAGGGGAAAGGATAAGCACTCAAACCACGTAATTTCTATCACATTAAGTGACGCAGAGAGATGAATTTTCCTAGCTGGTATGCAGGGAAAGGCCAAAGACTTCCTCTGCAGGGATGATGTATTCCTACCTGTCTTTTCTCATGAAAAATACAATGTTTCCAAGGCCAGTCTTGGTCAGGTGCAAGGTGGAAAGACCTCAGCCATGCAGTGCTGGTGGGTCTTGGGAGGGGTCTACCTTGCCTTTCTGGGGCTTCCTGGCTGGGGATAGTAGGTGCCCCTGTCCCAGCTTTGTGTTTTGTGCCTTGTGGGTCATCACAGCTGGATTTCCTCATGCACAGCATGTGGGTTGTCCATCCCCATTAGCCTTATCCTGTCCTGTCTCAGACACAGCCTTCAAGTGAGGTAGCTGTTCTGGTTAGGCCACCTCAGGCAAAGGGGAACACGGCATTCCCAATGCCCATTTGGCTGGCTTGCCATCACTGTTAAAAATATATGTCCTACTGCTGACTTGAACTTTTCTTCTTTGCCTAACTTTCAGCTATTGATCTTTTTGTTCTCTTCTCCACTAAGACCTGTATGAATCTAAAGATCCATAGGGATCCGTACGTGTAACCGACAATCCCACCACTTGGGAGGATAGGAAAAATAATCTCAGAGATATTTTTCCATGGCGTCATCCCAGCAGCTTAATGGCAGAAGTACTGAAGTCAGGTGTATTGTTCCAGCAGAGATCCCAGACTCTTTTCTTTCTTTACTTTCCATGACTGTGAATCAATAAAACATTGTTGATACACCTTGAAGATCCAGAAGAGAAGCACAGGGCTTTGATGAGTCATCCTCTTAAGCCTGCTGCGTGGAATGAACCTTGCCATGGATGATACATTTACATTCATCCTCTGAAAAGGAGAGGAAAATATTTTCTCCTGCTCTTTTCCATGTATTTATTTGCTTGATGACTACCTGTTAGGAATAACAGATGAGATCCTGAGCAGATGTGAATCAGTAGGAAAGCACCGACTTCACTGTGAAATGATGGTGATAATTTCCAGTAGAGAGCTGGTTGTGTCTTCGTAATAAATCTCATCTGTTCTATGCTGAATGCAAAACGTCTTTCTGTGTATAAACAGAACGATGAATAAACGTTTGTATGAAGTCAATATGGTGACATTTTCATAGGTCTGAGACCCTTTGTGTGACACGTAATGCTAAAACCACATCAGACCTTTTGTTTGACAGGTGGATAGTTTTTATCTTCCAGTGCCTGAGGAGACAGGGAACTGACTGGGTAAGAAGTGGACGATTTGCTGTTCACATGGAAGTTGCACTGAGCTGCATTTTGCTGGTCCACCTTGCTGACCTGGAGCTGTTATTACAGAGACGAAAAAAGAGGTAAGAAGAGGGGGAGGAAGATGTATCTATGTCAAAGAAGTTACACGTTCATGCAAATGGAGTGTCTTGGGCAAACACTGACAAAGCACTGATGGAAAACCCTTGTCCTCTTCCAGCCTCATTTCCTTCCACAGCTGGAGCAGCAGGGATGGGTGGCCAGGGAACTGAGGGGAAAACAACACTCAGAGGAAGGGACCAAGAGCAGATATGGGATCAAGACCCATCGCAGCCACACTATGCAGCTTTGCAGTGCAGGTCCTAACTCAGAGGTGACCATGGGCCAAAGTCCATTCTGGTCCCATGTCATCAGCTTTGGCCACGCTCAGACCAGTCCAGCACACAATGAAGGGTTTCCTTCTGAAAGGGCAGTGGAAACTTGCTTTGGGTACCTCACCAAGGCTTGTCTTTCTCCTTTCTGATGCTGCTTTGAATTACATAAATTCTGTCTTACTCCACAGCATGGGTGAATGAGCAACATGCCAGACACCATGGTCACCAGCTGTGAAGAGAATAAGTTCCCCAAAGCCAGCTTTCAGGAATGAATTCGGCAGGACTGGAACATAATGAACTTGGCAATAAAATGGGCACATGTCCTTAACTTCCTTTTTTTCATCTACAGGAGGAGTTGGAAGACTGAGATCACTGCAAACCTCTTAGTGCTGGGACTTCCAAGGGTCTGGAGAAAAATAAGCAGTAGCACATTTTCCACATGTACTCAGCAATGCAAAGACCTGATGGACAATCAGACATCAGGTGAGAGGAATGAAAGGAGGTGAGAGCCAAACATTTCTATTGATTTCTGCATCTCTTGCCCTCCATTAGCTGGTTCTTCACAGCTGAAGGTCACAGCAATTACCAGCCTGGTGGCAGAAGGCAGTGAGTCAAATGACTTGCCCACGGCCATGAGCTGAGCTGTCAGAAAGGCAGTCCCCATTTTCTGTGTTCATGGCTGGCAATAGAATTAGCGGTGGACATTTGATTCTTCTTGTCATAATGTTTTGGATGTTTTCTGGCTGCTCTTTACCTGCACAACCTCTTTTTTTTTCCCCAAAAAAAGCAAATTCACTGTCAAATTCAATGTTCAAAACTTCTGTGCCAGACCTCCATGTGATAATTACTGTTTCTTGAAGGTTTTTCCCATCTCTCTGGGAGCTCTCAAAGTCCTTTTCAATCTTTCCTGACTTCTCAAAAGGGCTGCATTTAATTTTTTTTTTTTTTTTAAGAAAGCCAACTCCAGAAACTGGGAGTAAAATATTTGGTGTCAGAGACTTATATAAAATCAGAAGTACTGGTAGTGCAGAAAATCTGTTGCAATACACATAAATTACCTTTCTGCACAAAGATGACATTCCCTGATGATCTTGTTAAAGAAATTGTCCACAAGTTGAAACACAGTGGGCCAGAGGTGTCATCAATTAGTTTTACACCATCACAAAATGGCATGTTCCAAGAGATGTGCATTATATTCTGCCACCTGCTCCTGACTGTCTGCTTGCTGCCCACATTTCTGAAGAGAAAATTGCTCCTAAGTGCTTCCCCATTGATCTGAGACAAGATGGTTGTTTTGGATTCTGCAGCGGCAGGTGGATCATCAATACAATATTTCTGAATTTTCACTCACCTTTTCTATGTCCATTTGCTGAAGGAGAGAGCTGGGTTTCCTTCTGAAAACTCAGGGCTAAATTCTCAGTTCCTGGAAAGATGCTGTTTTCCCCCTCCACCCAGGCAGCCTCCATTCCCTTTGAAAACCCTTTCCCCAAACATTTCACTCTTTTGCTGGAAATCAGGTTATTTTCCTTGGAAAAGTTGATTGCTGCTAACACTTCCCAGAATTCTATTTTCACTGTTGTCCAATGAGTGGAAATTCAATGAGTTTTGAGACAAGATTTGAGCAACATGAGTACAGAATTTTGTACCTGTATGTGGAGATGAAAAGAGTTGAGACCAGCCAGCCCCATGCTTCATAACAGAGGGCAGAAAGACATTTTGTGTGGGTTACAGGAATATGCTCAGGTTTAGCTAAAGGCTAATCTGGCCTTCTGAAATGTGAAATCTCTGACACAGATGTGCGCATTCAGCTGCTGAGGGTATTGGCCTTGGTCCTTAAGCCATTGGTTTGCATCTGTGGAGCAGATCTCTCCTGTACACTACATTGTGGAAATGTCCTGGCACGTGCTGAGGCAAAAAGTCATTGCAGGAGGTTGCATAGCCCTACTCCATCATCTCTAGGAAAGTGCATGTTCTGCTTTATTTTTATTTTTTTTTTTTGTAACGTAGTTGGCTGTTTTGATTTTGCCTTGGAAGAACAAGCCCTGTGCGGAGACCTGTCATGTCCCAGAGGTAGCCTCTGCAGTGGAGGGAACGGCAGAGCTTTTCTCCCAGGGAAGCACAAAGCATCTCCCTGCCCTGACTGGAGAGTCAGCACATCTCTGCTGCTTGCAGCCCCCCTTCCTCAGGGCTCGTCCATCGTGAGAGAGCGTGAGCACTGAAGTCCGTGTTTTCTAGATAATAGGAGGCTGCGAAGCTAAGAGAGAGGTGAGGATTTTAATTCTCTCTTTTTTTTTTTTTCCTCCTGATGCTGGCCCAGTCTTAGGGAGGATGCAATGATGTGGAGGCTTGAGGTGTCATTATGGGTTATTAAACTCCTTTGTGGTGCTTGGGGATGTTGAATGGAGCTGTGAAGGGAGAAGAGGAAAAAACATCTCTTGATGGAGCTGGCTCACCCCCCTATAATTGCTTCAAAATTACTGCAGACTGTAATTATTCATGCTGTGGAGGGAGAGAGAGGGAGTCGGTGGAAAAAAGAGCAGCAAGGGGGCCTGGATACCCCTCATGGCTCTCAGGGTTGCCTTGGTTATGGTGGGAGATGGCAGCTCGCCCTCACATCAGAGCACACCATCCCTTTCTTTGGGCCTTGCTGGGGCACTGTCACAGCACAAATCCTGTCCCTGCAGCTCCCTGGCCCACCAGCCAGACCCTCACCCTTGCCAAGTGCCTTTGCCACTGGCTCACCCTGGGACTTGCATCAAGACTACAGGTTGGTTCATGGAGAGCTCTCCAGCTCCCCACGATGAGGGAAGGGTGTTTGGCAGGTGGGGTTTCCCCCTTGTCCCCATACCTGAGGTGGCCAGAAATGGTGATTACTGTAAATAACACTTGAGGATGCACAAACTGACCACGTGGATCTAGCCAAGACATTAATACCTCATTTTTATCTCTGCACTGCCAGTCCCACACCCAGTGGCAGGTGAAATGAGCCTCCACACGACCAGCAGTACTTTGCACCTTAATGCCATTCCCAGATTCTTTTTGGGTCTGCTTCACCCTTGAGGGAGGCACAGTCAGAGCATCCCAGTTTCTGGACTTTTCTGTCTGGGGACTAGTGCAGTGAAAGAGTGTCCGACTGTGTTTGCTGTGGCTGCTTTATGTCAGATTAATCCCTTAAAACACACAGCTGGATACACATGGCACCGACACACATTCAAGGATGGTCATGTGGTTGGAGCATGAGAAACAAAGCAGAGATGAAGACCCATCCATCTGTTGTATTTCCTTTGTAAAGCTTCCTAAAGGCTCCTCTTCCCTATTAGCAAATCTGGTAATTAGTCAAACACGACAAAAGCTGAGACAAATGTGGCTTGGTTTAATCAAACAGGCTTACACCCCCCAAAAGTCATGTCTGATATCAGCAGAACTTAAACATGGACCCAGGCAGGTGGTTTGTAGAGATGTAGACACACAAAGAGATGAAAAATTCCAAGCTGTGGGTAATTTCCAAAAAGATGGGAGTTTTCCTGTGAAGGACACAGGTGGAAAATATGTTGAACAGCTTTGCACTGGACTGTCTGGGAAAATGCAATGCCTGTCCTTTTGCAGCTATAATTGCTCTGAAGGACATCCACCCACATTGCTGCCCAAAAGGAGGACCTGCTGCCACATGGTTTCTCCCAGCTCCCCTCCTCTGTCAGCTCCTCCAGCACAGGAGAACCAACCTGATCTTCCACTCTTATCAGAGAGAGAAATTCTTGCCATCCCTCATGGCAATCTGGATGTTTTGCCCTCGGTTGCATGGGAAGCAGAACTTTGGCTCCATGCTGGACAGCATTTCCATACAATGCAGGACTCTCATCACCAGGCAGGGATGGGGCGAGCAGATCAGTAGGGCTTAAAGAATAAAAGAGTTATATGCCTAATTTGTCAACAGTAGGAAGACAAGGGATTAAAAACCAAGGGCTTTGAGTTGAGATAACTAAGTAGAAGGACTGATGATTTTAAATAAAGAACTGAATTTCACAAAGGAAGTAACAACATGTAATGAGACAGAAGGAAAACAGAAAATATATTCAAAGAAATTCCATCTAGTCACACAATAATCTTGAAAACTTGTCTGATGTTATCGGCACATTTTAAAGCCTCTGCTTGTCAGAAGAGCTTTCATATGTGATCTCTGAATAGGTTACAGCCTGCAGGAAGGCTGAGTGGCTCACTGTGTTCCCATATTTATTATTTTGCCCATTTTCTCGATTCTTTACATGAACTGACATTTTAAGGCTAGCCTCTTAGCAAATTTATTACAGATTTGGATAACTGGAACTTGCTGTGATGGCTGATTTTAGGTTTATCGTCACTGGCAAATACTTCTCTAAAGAGACCTTTAAACAAAGTCAGTTTCCAAAAAAAACAGGTCTAGCAAAATGATTTCTCTTTCTGACTTTAAGGTAAGAAAACATCATGAAGGAAAAAGGATTAAATTAACCCATTAATTTGAATTTTGTCTTTTTCTTAAATTGAATTGAAAACCTCAAACAAAAAATGTTGTAGTTTCATATTCTACATGCTATTTTAAAGGTAGTGCAAGCCAGAATAATTCATCCACAGTTAAAACTTGATTTGGTAAATGTATTCAAATGCAATTCTTGTAACACTCCTCCTACCCAAGTCCCTTTTTCTTTTCCAAATGAAATCCCAGTGAAACTGGCCTGGTGTTGGCAACGCCCTTCATTGACAATGCTTATTCTTAACAGTTTATTACACTAGCAAAGTCTCTAAATAGTTTTAACTAAACATTTCTGGAGTACTTAATCTAACTGTGGCTTTTTACCCTTAATACTTTCTCAGCTTCATCCTAGACTGTGAGCAAGAGCCATGTCCTTTGTCGTCTTTATATGTCAACTTTACTGGCATTAATGGAGTTACAGAATCCCCACTGAGGTCTCTTCGCTGGTGCCTACCATGACGGATACATGGCTCTTTTGTGGCCTCTTTTGGAGTGGATTCTTTTTTCCTTACAGTCTTCAGACCATGTTCCCAGCATCCCAGCCTGTCCAGCTACCATGGTTCACCTCAGCCAGCAACAGAAAAATAAATGCACCATGGCACCATGCTGATTTTTATCCCCCAAAGCCACCCCAGCAGACAGGAGGTGACTGAGCCTGAAATGCTGCTCCTTGTCAGGCTTCTGGGCAGTGGACTGTCTTGGAACCTGCCCCCAAAATATTTTCCAAGAAAATCTTGCAACTCCAGGCAGCATTACCCTCCATCAGGTGGCGTTTTATCTTGTGTTTTGAGCATCCAGGGTTTAGCAGAGAGCAAACAGACAGTTTAGGAGACTCAGAGGGGATTAGGGATGAAACTAAAGCAAAAGCAAGGGCTGTTCTTAGTGTGTGAGGTGATGCCACATGGGAGGACACAGAGGCTGGGATAGATGAGCCCTGATGGCTGCTTAACTCCTTCCTCTGGTTTCCACTGTACTGAACAGCAGAGTGCCCTCAGCACCCGCAATAAGAGAAGATGCTCCACACGACTTAAAATCAATTTTGTCTCAATACTGCACCAATCTTCAGCTGCTGCCAAGTGCTTAGTTCAACTTCAACTCCTACCAGTGAGCTTCCCGAGCTGCCTTGGTGGGGCTGGCAGTGTTGGTCACGCCGCCTGCTGCCTGGTGTTTGGCAAACATCAACAGCTTTGGATCCTCAATAGGGTCAATGGGTTGTTGATCCTCCAGAGTTTTTGGCACTGCAAAGTCATCAGCAGTCTGGGACGAACTCAGCTGTCCTGTTGTGTGAAGGATGAGCCACCAGCCCAGAGCAGATGTCAATGCTGTGGTCAGCAAGGCTGCGGGTGAGCTCTCAGGCAGTCACCAGCTTCACTGCCCCGGGGATTTGTGCCGGTCAGTGGCCTGACACCGGGATGATGGTGGCTCACATGAAGCGTGGCCATGCATTCCTGCAGCACTTGTTCGGGTGGGACAGCTGCTGCAAATCTAGTCAGAGAAAAATGCCAGTTTTACTCACAGCAAAGCAGAAACCCTGGGAGGGATCTGACCTGTCACTCACTGTCACAGTCCCAGCTGTACTCAGGCATTTGGTCTCTTAGGAATTCCTGCAAGAGGAGCAAAGCCTGTGGGGAAGCAGGACTGAGACGGGTTTTCCAGGTTATTTTCTCTAAACCCTTTTTCATTTCTGAGGACTCAGATTCTGCCCTCCTGCTGCCTGAGTGACATGGCCAAATCAAGCTCTGAGGTGGTGGGGGAGCCCTGAAAGGCACAGCATTGTCAGTAGCCAGGCACTGGAAGGTGCATATGTGAGAACAGCATCCAGTCCTGCAGCTGCCTTGGGGGAATCGGTGTTATTTTCCTATTACTTTACTGCCTCCATGACAAGGCAAACAAGGGGGAAAAAAGGCTGGAGAGGGCTAAATCTCTCCCTTCCTTTTATTTCATCCTTTCACAGATAGAAATCCTTTGATGCAACTCCCAAGCTAGGGAAGCAAATGTGTCGGACTGAAACATGTAATGACAATGAACTCCATCTAGAAGTGGGGGGGAAAGGAGAGGAGGGGTAAATTAGAGCAGAAATCTTTTGGATGCAGGCGAACAGGTGGGGGATTGTCTGGTCTGTGAAGGCAGGGTGTCTGCAATCTTTGTAGCGATTAAATTTAATGGGACAGACACGTTTCTCTCCTTTACATCCCCTCCTCCTCTCAGCCCGAGGGGGAGAAAGGAGGGAGGTGGTGATGGGGAGGTGGCAGGGGAAGAGGAGATTTGAAAGAGTCTTTGACGTCAGCCCTGCCCTATAAAAAGCTGGCAAGGAGCTGGAAAGCAGACAGCAGAGCTCGTGGAAGAGCAAAGATGCCAACCCCGAACATCTCCACCTCTGCAGCCAAAGGCTTCCGCAGGGCGGTGTCGGAGCTGGACTCCAAGCAAGCCGAGGCCATCATGGTAAGACAACCCTACCCCACTTCTTTCCCTCCCCCTCCAAAAACCACAGCCTCTTCCATAGCTATAGGCGGAGGCAGGCAGGGATAGATGGACCAACACTGTGTTTGTGGGACTTCCCCGACATGGGCACGTCCGGGCTCTAGGCTGGCAAAGGGAAATTACTCCAACAGTTCTCTCTACATACTGATACATGTGAAATCAAAACATTTAAGGGGGTGAAAACTTCAAATAATGAAACCACCTCAACCAAAAGTAAGGTGAATAACCCACAGACCTAAGTCAAGAATAGCAAGAAATCCCCCTGTGAAAGGCAGTTTGAAGATCTTAACAATTTCCAGGTTTCAAGGCATTAAACTGCAGAGATTTCACCTGTTCTAGCATAATAAAAAAAGTGGGGCTGTCATTTCAGACGGCACACAAGGCACAGGCAGTTTAACTAGTTTGTTCATGCCTGCTGTATCCAGTTTATCTTCCAGAACATCCTTCCCCCATTTCTGTTCCCAGTTCTCCTTGATGTGTTCTCAGCCCTGTGTTTAGCCCAGGGAAAGCTTCTGCACACACCAGATCTGAATGTGTCAGGGAAGGGAGAGGAAAACTTCCCCCTGAGCTGTCAAGTGTCTTTAGAAAGCCAAGCCTGGCCAGCCCATTGGACTGGCTGTAGAGACAGGGACATTTCACCTCCTAACCTCAAATCCTTGGCAGGCAGGATGAGCTTGAAGACTCCCAGTATTGAACAGTCCTGTGGGGCAAAGATGTGGACAGGCTGCAGGTGACAATGCAGGAGCCAGAGCAGCCAGTGGCAATGGGTGCACCAGGAGAGGACTCCCTTGGGATGCTGGGCAGGAGGAAACTTAGGAATAGGATGGGTTAGGTAGCAGATGTGTTTGGCAGGTATCTTCAGTGTGACTCTGGCACTTTCAGGGCTCCCCATTTCCCTCCCTTATACCTGCTGCCTTTTTCACCCGCTCTCCTCTTAACCCTCTGCCTCACTAAAATCAACCACTACATTGGCAGAAAAGTGTTTTGGAGAGTGGGGTTTGCTGGAAAGGAATGGAAACATTTAGGAAACAAGGAGGTAAGCTTGCCTTCTCTAATAAATGGAAATCAGGGAAGGCTTCCCTCTCTCACAGTCCTTTTCATTCCAGCAAAATAATGAACACTTGAGTGGCCCTTGAAAACCTGATATATTTTCCAGGCAACTTGTAAAATCAGTGTTTGAGATGCTCGCTGTCTGGAGAAGTGAAGAGTGTTTGGTTATTATACCCTCTGGGGTGCTGCTCTGTGTTTTATGAAAAAATGGGCCACTGAACATAGGGGCCAGAGGAGTTCAGGCTCAGCAGGTGAGCTGACAAGAGTGAAGCAACCTGCTTGGTGTGAGTGGCTCCTCCAGCCTGGAGGATACATAAAACCTTAGCCTGTGTTTGTCTTCCTTCTTTGAATGAAAATTTTCAGAAAAAGGAAAACCACTAAAATTAAACCTTTGCCCTGTGAGGATTGCTCTGAGAGTTGGATGCACGAAAAGCTTTTCTCTTTGCTCCCACCTAGCACAGGAGGTCTCCACAACCCTGTCACTTATTTTGCTGGCTTCTACCAGGCAAGAGGCGTGACTCTGCATTTGTATGTGACATTGCATGTCCCTTGCCCTCGTGTTGTCACTGTGACTATGGCTTATCTGCCACACAGCCCTCGCCCACCATCACACCACCTCTGGCAGGTCTGAGGTGTTCCCTTGCCAGGGGAAACTGAAAACTGGGGGGAAAATCCAGACCTTTGCAATCCCAGAACTCACCTATACAGCAGGTATTTTATATGTCAGCTGGGCCAGCCAAACATCAAACTCTGTGGAAAAACCTTTGGTTACATATTAAGTTTTTCTGCTGCTAACAGTTTTTGCAAGAGACCCTGGGACTGTAGCTGGGGCAGGGTTTGGTTACAGAGCCAGGCAGGAGACAGCCATTGGAGCCAAACCAGCAGGAAAGAGCACCCAGGGAAGCAGGGGTGGGACGTTACTGTCCCCAGTCTTTACAGTCCTTCCTGACTGCTGCAAATAATGAGCCGGTGGAAAAAGCTACAAAATAGCTCAGAACACAATATTTTTAATGCCAATACTCAGACTGGGCACTCTGAGTTGCAGCAAATTTGAGGAAGGAAAAATGAACAAACCCTTCATAAGAGGTGCAAACTAACCTTCAGAAGAGGTGAATGAGTCAGGCCCCAGTTAGACAAATAAATGCTTTGCAAAATCAAATTACATTTCTCACTGTAGCCAGATATGCACTCAGGGAGCGAGTCTGCAAGACAATTCAGAAATACCATATAATGGTGCCTTGGGAGGAAAGGGAGGCATTTATCATGAGATCACTTTGGTTATTATATATGCCACATTCCTAGTTTCCAGCAGAAGGAGATAATACCCCAGTGGGCATAAATGTGAGGGGCAGAGCTGAGGACAATGAGATGGGGAATGTGCAGCCAGGCAGCCTCCACCTGGCAGACCCCTCCCAACCCTCTTCTCCCAAGCAAAATTCAGCCTTTTTCTGCTTTGTTTTGATTTTTTTTTTAATTTACCCACCTAAACCATGCCATCATGGAACTAAGGAACTTCCAGGACCCCTCATTAGGGACCGAAGCCCCCATTCCTGCCTGCCAGGGGCCACAGAGTCCCAGCACAAGTGTGGGACTGGTTGAACCTGCTTCTCCTGGTGCAGCTTTACAGTCACCCTAGTCTGGCCTTTTAAACCCCACCCAGCTGGATTTTAACCTGATTTACAGCCTAAATATGGGGGTCTAATTTCCCTCCTCTTCCCTTCTCCAGCCCAGGAGTAAAATCCTGCTGCACCTCTGCACCCCGGGGCACAGCGTGACAAAGCACCCTTAGGTAAAGCCCTGCCTGGCTTGGGATGGCTGTGGAACTTATTTTCTGTGGCTGGCACAGGGCTGTTTGCCCTGCTTATTGCAGGCATTTTAAAGTAAACACCAGCTTAGCTTAAAACACTGTGGTGATGGAAAACACACGCTTAAAGCTGAGCACGTGCTCACAAGATTTTTAAAGTTACAGCTGAGGTCACTTTTTAGATGTCTGCTCTCTTTGGGCACTAATCCCACCAATTTAGACAAGCAGCAGTATATTCTTATTTGTTAGCAGGCGTTTTTCTGTGCCCTGAGGAATAAAGGGTGGGTCAGCAAATGTAATTTCAGAGGGGTATCTTTACTGGGACAGGACCAGGTAGAGGTGCGTGGGCTGGTGCCTCAATGTGCTGAGGTTTTGAGGCTGCGTTTAAAATGTCAGCTTTACACTGCTAAAGCATCCAAGAGGATTCTCCCAGGAAATGTAAGTTACTGATAGAGGGCTTTGAAAATCAGAGAGAAAATAAACTTAGCAGTCAATCAGGCTGTCTTTTGAACAGGAAAACACTCTTAATTTTCACAAGGTAGGGAAAGCACAGCTTAGTTAGCATATATCTCTCTTCTGAATATTTTCGATATAATCACAGGGAAAACTGCAGCCAGTCCCATTCTGTGTCCTTCTTCAGTGCTGCCCCGGGTTTCTTGTAGCAAGTTCTGGGGGTTTGTCATCTGGTTTGGGTCTCGAACACAGAAAACTGAAAACAGATGCATTGCCTCTAAATAGAAAACTGGTTGTAAAAAGACCAAGAACAAGTAAGTTGGTACATGAGCTATTTGTATAACAAAAGAAACAGCAGTGATTGAAATAGATAGTAGTTCACTATAAATACAAACAGGCGTCCTAACATGACCTCAGGCACAGAGTTGCATTTTAGGTTCAATTCCAAGTAACAGAAATCTGCAGGAGTTTGTTGAGACAAAACAAATCTACAGATGAGTGGGAGGAATTTATTTTCTGAGGTATATGGTTGTGGTTCCAATTACACTTCAACGGATAAGCATCCACTTAATGTCAAAAGTAAATGTCATATTGGATCCTGGGAGCAGTTTTGCTAAGCTGCCCCGCTAATACACCTGCAAACAGTTTGTGTTTCCTGGCCAGACTACAGCTGTGGGCTTCAGCTGTCACTCACAAAGTATCTTTTCTTAGGTGACTTCAGGTTTATCTGATGTCTCTCCACTTGAGTTCATCAGACACCCGGAAATCACACAAGATTGTTTCTGATTTGTGGTTTTTTGGAGGATATTGAAAACTGTTGCTAGGGGAGGTGACAACAGAAGCCCTCTCTCCAGTCATACTAAAAAGTTATTTTACACAGTTTTTTTCCCAAAGCCCCACATTTCTGAAATTTCAGTTCTAAAACCTCAGTCCTCATGAGCAGATCTTCCTCTACAAAGCCAGGCAAGTCAGCCCAGCCTTTCCCTGCTTCCTCTGCTGAGACATATCAGTCACATCTCATCCTGATACTGGGAATGTCTCTGATCTCCTGCATCTCTATGAGCAGTGTTATTTATTTCTGTTCTGCCTTCAGTCTCCACGGTTCATTGGAAGACGTCAAAGCCTCATTGAAGATGCCAGGAAGGAAAGAGAAGCTGCAGCTGCAGCTGCAGCCACAGATGCTGCAGAGTCTACAGAGACCATTGTATTCGAGGAGAAGGATGGGAGAGCCATGCTGAACCTCTTCTTCATGCTCAAGGGAGCCAAGTCTTCACCGCTGTCCCGGGTCCTTAAGGTATTTGAGGTGAGTACCGAACCTGTTGTGTAGAACTCAAGGAACACACTTCAGGTTTCATGGCTGTGCTGTGAGAAGCATCACTTGAGTGTAACAAGGAAGACTCAGACTATGTCTGCCTACTCCAAATTATCAGTTAATTGTGTGGTATCTCCGAAGTCGTGCTTTGCTCATGCCCCAGAGTGCCCTCACTTGCCATCACTAAGAAGCAGGCATGCCTCTGTCTTGCAGTGCTGTCTGTTAAACTCTGGCCTTAATTTTGCTTAATTATTTTAAGTTTTACACTCCAGTCCACACCCTTATGTCTTGTAGTGTACTCTGACAGCCCTCCCCACTGCTCAGCACTTCAACTGCAGGTGCAGGGCTCTGATCCCACATTCAAAGCAAGCTGTGTGCCCTGCCTGTCTGCAGAACAAACTCACCTCACCTGTGGGTCATTACCACACTGGTCCTTGGTCAAATAGTTACAGAAACAACTTCGCCCTGGGTGTAAAACTGGCATATTGATTTCAAAATTTCCTCTCTGCTTCAAGGATTATTCTGCTTCACGTGTTAAAGGTTCTGTTGGTTCCCCTCAGAGATGCGTTCTGTATGTGCCTTTAATACCAAGGAAAACTGGTCACTGAGCTTTTTCCTCCCAGTCAGCAATGTAATGTTGCATTATATAGGATCTCAATTCTGTGAATGGAAAGACTGAGAAAAGTGCTGCCTATTTAAACAGTAATCCAAGCATGACAGCTTGCACACACGTAGTGTGTTTCATCCAGAAGGATTCAAGAGTGTTTTGCAAACTGAGGTTCTGAGATGCGTTTTATCTATGGCAGTTTAATTTCATTGACTTTAGCAGTGAGAGGAGAGGACAATTTGTTCCTGTTAATCAGTCACGTGGCTTGTAAGGGATCTCTGGAGGTCTCTAGTCCAACCTCCTGCTCAGAGCAGGTCTGGTCACAGCAGGTTGTTTGGGACTATGTACACTGTACAGTAAACCCACTACTTAAAAACTGTAAACATACAAAAAGTGTGTTTGGGGGATAAGTATTTCCCTGAAATTGTAGGGCATTCTAGTTATTCATTAGTATAGTATATAAATACTCATTTAGTATTACCTCTGCTAATCTCATGAAAAACATTTAGATCTTCAGCAATTACAAAACTCCTTGCATCTCCTCTAAGAGGACTGTTGCAAGAAAAGCTGTTTTCTGGGCAACGTATGGTTCCTGTCTCAAGACTGAAAGACCCTCTATGACAAACTTTTCTGACAAAACCCACGTGTTGCCATGACTGGGGTCTCCTTCCCAGAACTGCACAGGTGCCAGACAAACCATGACAAATCCGTCAGTGTAACATTCAACAGGCTGCTCAGTGGGTATAAAACAGATGTGTGAGCTCTTGTACTTGGTAGATTTTATGTTACACTGCATTCAAACTCTGTAATTTAAACAATTTTCAAAACATCAAGCGAGAAGCTGCCAGCAGCTTATGTTCAAATATTGTTTGTTTCTTCCTGGAGCAAAAAAAGCTCTTTGAGCTTGTCACAGAGAGAGCTTTAAATATAATAAAAAGACAAGCATGTCAAGTCCCAACAGAGGAAAATTCATTTCCCAGATCCCTCTGGCAATGCAGGTACGAGATATGAAAGCAGACGGGCATAATGACATTTGCCTCATCATGAACCAGGCTGCAGGGAAGCTGGTTTCGCTCTTCTGTATGTGTTACATGCAGCTGAAGCATAGGTAATGCAATCATGGCTGTCAGATTAATGCAAAGGTATCGATTGTTGAGGGGACAATGTAATAGTGAAGTCGGTAGGTACATTAAAAAACACCGACCTTAATTTAATTTACCTGTGGCATTGCATCTGTTCCTTCTCATCTTTTTGCCTCTGATTAACAAAAGAAATCATGTCCCTTCCTCTATCAAGGGAACTTTGGGAAGGTTGGGTCATGGCTTAGGGCCTTGGGCTTGTACTGCCAGTTTTCACTGCACGAAAGAAAACACCCACAAATTTACCAGGGCCCTTTGGAAGACTACAGATATCATTTTGTCTCCTTATTTCCATGGCGGGGAAGGGAGGATCAGTTCCGATAGCGAGCCCAAATGGCATCAGTGCTGGTAGTGAACCCGGAGAAGCCCCGGCGTTCAGCACCACGGCCAGCGCCGCTTCACCGGCCCGCCCGGGCAGCGCCCACC
>VWZT01005814.1:18043-64822 GCA_013397055.1 Pachycephala philippinensis | reverse complement strand
CCGGACCCCTCCAGCCCCCCGGGACACCTCCAGTCCCCCGGGACCCCGCCAGGCCCCCGGGACCTGGGAGAGATGGGAGAAGGACTTTTTACAAGAGCATGTAGTGTCAGGACAAGGGGGCATGGATTAAAACTGAGAGTAGATTTAGGTCAGATATTAGGAAAATGTTGTTTACTGTGAGGGTGGTGAGGCACTGGAACGGGTTGCCCAGAGAAGTTGTGGATGCCCCATCCCTGGAAGTGTTAAAAAGATCAGGTTGGATGGAGTTCTGAGCAACCTGGTCTACTGAAAGCTGTCCCTGTCTGTAGCAGGGAGGTTGGAACAGGACGATGTTTAAGATCCCTTCCAACCCAAACTATTCTGTGATTCTATGTGTCCATATGGACATCTTTGGGTGGTACCAGAAGGTGTTTCAAATGTTGCTTAATGTGTTTTTTCTTCCTTTCCATGTCTCAAAAGACATTTGAAGCTAAAATTCATCACCTGGAGACCAGGCTTAGCCGAAAGCCCCGTGAAGGGACGGCTGAACTGGAATACTTTGTGCGCTGTGAAGTCCACAGCTCTGACCTCAACACTTTCATTAGCTCCATCAAGAGGGTAGCAGAAGATGTGAGGACCACTAAGGAAGACAAATGTAAGGAGCTTACAAACATTTTCACTTGTGCAGAGAGGCTGAGCTCTCCCGGTAGAAACAGGGTGGAGACTTTGTTATTCCCAGGGAAGGGAAAGGGCTGCGCTGTGCTGAATTTGAGCAGACCAGAAAGGACTGCCTCTGGGACACCTGAATGCTGAAAGTAATTTCCCTCCTTGTCCTTTTCTCAATAGACTCCGTTGTTCATAACCCATTCTTCTGGTAACAGATTGAAAAAATAGAAATAGGAGGTTGAATTTCATGCTTTGCTCACACCTCTCCTAATGAGCTCTCCATCCCGACTCCAGCATTTTATATTATAAATGCAAAGTAGTTTCCGATCTGCGTGTCAGGACCTCTGTACAGATTCCAGCACTAATCTACAGGACACTTCCCATGCCATCTGGTTCTGAAGATAGGATGATTATTGTAAAATATCCCTAGAGATCTGGGACCCTAGGACCTCTGGGTATTTTTTTAATGTGAATCTTACAGTAAAATCTAATTTTCATCTTCTTCTTTAATTTTGTCACAAAATACTCTGCTGAGAGATGGGCAAGGAAAGTCATGAAATGCAGATCATGGCATTAGACATGACTCTAGGACAAGAGAATTGAGACTGTGAAACTCTTGCCTGGAAGTAGCTGTGCCATGTGCTGCTTGTTGTATGTGTGCATTTCGTACACCAGATCAGGTGTATCTTATTCAGCCTCACAGCCCCTTCTCATTAGGGGATCTTCACTTCCACAGACAGACTGTCACTTTCTCTCTCCCCACAGTTCACTGGTTTCCCAGAAAAATCTGTGAATTGGACAAGTGCCACCATTTGGTCACCAAGTTTGACCCTGACTTGGATCTGGATCACCCGGTGAGTCAGTCTGTGTGTGCACCCCCTCACGCTGAACTCCTGAGCCATCCCACAGAAGCAGGGAGCTAAGGACACCTATTAGTGCAGCTGGTCAGGGAACTGGAGCAGGATTGCCACCTTGAGAGACATCTCTCCAGCCAGTGATGAGCTTTCCTGGGTGAGAAATTTTAGCTACTGATTAAAAGTCCTGTCTCTGTTCCTATTTGTCACCACAGGGCTACTCTGACCAAGTATATCGCCAGAGAAGGAAATCAATAGCAGAGATTGCTTTTCACTATAAGCAGTAAGTCTCTTTCCTAACATCCATGCAGGGATAATGACATGTCTATGAACCTATTGGGAAGTCATTGTGCTACCTGTATGGCACTTCTCTTCCTTTGTGTTTTGTCTCCCCATTCAGCTTTTCCAGCTCCTTTTATGTCTCTCTTCTCTCTTTGCATTCCAGTCTCTCTTTTAATTAAAAATATCTGTTGTCATTAATTCATACATTGGTAAGGATACAGTAAGAAGAAATCTCCTGCATAACAAAAGCCAGACAGAAATCCATCAGGCCTCAAACGTTGTTTGGAAATGTAGCATCTCTTTTACAATGGCATCTAGTCTTGACTTCAGTGTTTCACGTACTGAAAAAGCTACCCCATGCCCAGAAAATTTGTTCCAAGGCTTCATTATCCTAGTTGTGAAAAAATGTGGGTTTTATTTCTAAGCTGGAGTTCAATAGCTTTAGCTTTTATCCAGTGGATGATACATGCCTTTCATCTGCTAGATAAAATACTGCTATCAGATTTTTTTTTTTTTTTTTGCTATGAGGGTATTTATAGTCTAAATGATCTGCCTCCTAACTCTGTCTGCTAAATTAAATAGATTCCAGTAATGTTCTCATCATTGTCTTATATAGATTTAAGACTATGTCTTGTACTCCTACTTAATACTTCTATTCTGATATACGCAGTGATAGCACTCAGCCTGTTCACTACAACATCAAACAGAGCTCTAATATTCAGTTAGGTTTGTAAAATATTCCCTAGATCCTATTCAGTGACACTGCCTTTCACCATAGCGTTCTCTCCCTCTGAGCAGGACTTTAAATGCTGAAACCAGACTACAGAAATTATATGGGTCACCTTCTTGAGCTACCTCTGCAACTGGTGTGATCCCAGCAAGGGTTTCTGCTGTTGGTTTTCGTGTACTTTGCCAATTTGAAGCCCGGGATATGGACACTGATGTTTTCATCCTGTACAAATAGTAAACGCACAGAAAGTCACGGTGCCAGAGGAAGAGTCCCAAGTGACACAGGGATAAATACTGTCCTAAGATGAGGCACCAATTTAAGGCATCTTCTCTAGCATCTCACCTGCAGGTTAGCATTTATGAGCCACTGTGTAGCATCCCGTCGGGCATCCCTTCAGGAACTGTACTTTGGAATAGATGAATATCTCGTTTGTCCAAATACAGAAAAAAAAGGTTTAGGAAATACAGTTGCTCACTATGATGAGAAAAAGCAAAATTGTCAGTCTTCTTTCATCAAAGCCCATTTATATCAATGTTGAGATTTTCTTTTCCCGCCGTCTTTAATCTTACTGACAATACATTTTTCTGCAGTTCAAATGCCTTTAGTTTTCCTTATTGGCTGCTTTTTTTTCCCAGCCTGTGGTTCATTCTTGGAGCCATCAGCTCCCTGAAGTTCAGACACATGAAATGAATTTATTTTCACAGTTTCAATTTTTTCCAGTGAAAACCATTTTTTTTTTCTGGTAAATATTACCCCTGCTAAACTCTTGCTCATCCCTTGTTCATTTATAATCTCTGACTAGACTCATGCTTTTCTTTGCATCTATGTATTTGTTGCACCTGTACAAATGACCCAGTGCTAAGGCTTTGTCTTTCCTGTCACCCCCTTGTTTGGATTTTAAAGAAGATTGATGAACATCATGCAGAGCTTCTCCAAAGTGCTTCCTTCTCAGAGGGAAGAGGAGCCTGGCTGGGGCTCTGCTCAGTAATGGTGCCTTTGCCTTGCAGTGGGGACCCGATCCCTCATGTGGAGTACACAGCAGAGGAGACAGCTACCTGGTGAGTGCTGATTTCATAATTGGTGCTGATTTCATTATTAGTGATTCACCACTGGAAGCTGGGAATCAAAACCCAAACATTCAGGGCATGACCTCTTGAAAAATGTATCAAGAGTGCAAGCATCCTACTTAATGGCTTGTTATAAAAACCACATTCACACTGCAGCCCCAGGAGTTTCCTTCGAAGGAGCCTCCCCAGAGAGCAAGGTAGATAATTTGGAGTCCCACTTCTCTAAGGGTCCTGACTTAGTAGCAGCTTCCAAACAAAGAGCAGTTGTCATGGCTGCAGGAAGATGTTTGAGGCACATGGTGAATATCTGTGTGGTACCTCACGGGTCTCAATTAGGAAAACACTCCCTATGAACGTGACTTTTTCCAGGAGTGTTGCTGCAGGAGTGTTTCTGGAAACAAGGCCAGCTCATGTGAGTTGAGTAAACAGGCTTCTCAACAAGGTCATCTCCTGGTTCTATTGACTGTCTTCACAGTGCAACTTCAGGAGTTAACCTACTGGGAATATTTTAATTCCAGTTAATACCTTTTATACAGTCTTCTGACCTTCAAGTCAGAAACAGGCCTGCGTAGGTTCATTTGAATGTGTGTCTGTATGTTTACATACCTCTATCAATGTGCAGAGACATAGACTTAGGTGGAGATAGGCAAAAGGACAAGGAGCCTGATAGTGCACAGCCAGAGTGCGGGAGAGGACTAGACACATTAACCACTGAATGTCTGCCACCTCTCATCCTGAAGGAAGGAGGTGTACAGCACCCTGAAGAGCCTGTACCCCACCCATGCCTGCAAGGAGTACCTTGAAGCTTTCAGTCTACTGGAGAAATTCTGTGGCTACAATGAGAACAACATCCCTCAGCTGGAGGAGGTTTCCCGCTTCCTGAAAGGTGGGTATGAGCCTGGGGGACCCAGGTTCAGGGTCTGCCACTGGGGGCAGCTACAGATGGGAAGCCTGAACCCAAAGGAGCCGTGTGTGAGCTGAAATCTGGGGGGAGAGCTGGTGGCTTGTGCACTGCCCACAGAGGGCAGAGTGAGAACCCAAGTGATGGGGACTGCAGCTAAACACAGCGGGCTGAGACTGAAGGGCAAGCCCGTAGTCAGATGATCCCACTGAGCACCTAAAGAGCAGGTGATGTTCCCTAGTGGGAGCAGATAGATCAGGCCTCCATAGCAGAAGCCCTCGAGTTTCCAGTGCAGGGAGCAGTGGCACCGCCTGTGGGCCGTGCAGCTGGCACAGACGGTGTGTGTTGTTTCAGAGAGGACTGGCTTCCAGCTGCGGCCGGTGGCCGGCCTGCTGTCGGCACGGGACTTCCTGGCCAGCCTGGCCTTCCGCGTCTTCCAGTGCACGCAGTACATCCGCCACGCGTCCTCACCCATGCACTCCCCCGAGCCGTGAGTATCGCCCGGCCCCATGGCCTCCCCCCCCGGCCAGAAATCACCCTTTCTCCCCAACAGACACACTCTGTCTGCTGCTGACTGTGTTTTCCTCCTTTCCGCCCTCCTGTCGGCAGGGATTGCTGTCACGAGCTGCTGGGGCACGTCCCGATGCTGGCTGATAAGACATTTGCCCAGTTCTCTCAGGTAAGGTGGTGATCTGCTTTCCCCTCCTTGAGAGGTCGGAATCCAAACCCCAGTGTTGATACCTAAACCTTTCTTGTTCCTATTAACCATGATGTTCCAAAGTTCTAGTGATGGACCAAGACCCTAACACTGACTCTGCAACAAAGTGGATTTAGTCTGAGCATGAAGTCCCAGCAGATGCCTGGCACTGTGGGGCAGCAATATCTGTGGTCTTGAGGCAATAAAACAGCAATCAATGTGTAAGGCCCTCAGACCAAACCCGTCCTGATGTTTGCCCCTTCCCTTCTCTTCCTAGGACATTGGGCTGGCGTCTCTGGGAGCAACTGATGAAGAAATTGAGAAACTAGCAACAGTAAGTTTTCCTCCTGGCTGCGTGGGGGGCACAAACCCTCCAGCAGTGCTTCTGTGGTATCAAGGGGATGGGTCCAGCCTGGTATTCCAAGACTGGCAGGGTCAGAGCTCCCACCAAGCTGCCCCAGCCCTGCTCTTTTCATGATGACTGTGCAGAGCAGAGATCAGTTAAACAGCAGAGCTTGCTTGCACATTAACCCAATTTTCTCGGGCACCAGTAGTATCATCAAGCATCGTATTTCCAACAGCAGCCCTGCTGGGACTCTTTGGGATGGGATTAAATGACATCCGCTTCCTTTGGCTCTCCCTCAGCAAGGTGACCCATCCTGCTCCAAGGACACCAAACAGCAGCATCTCACAGCAGCTGGGTGCAGAGGGAAAAACCCAGGAACACAGACTGTGTCTGTCCTGGTGTAGCAGCAACTTAGTTTAGTACTTTTCTCTGAAAGCAAAGTGTGGAGAGGAGACAAAGAGGCAGGTGCCTGTTCCTTTAAACAACCCCAGAGCCTGGCCATGATGCAAGGGCTCAGAAGTGACAGGGAGATGAAGAAGAGGAGCTGTGTCCCCCAGGATTTTTTTCTTTTTCTTTTCACAGCTTTACTGGTTTACAGTGGAGTTTGGGCTCTGCAGACAGAACGGAATAATCAAAGCCTATGGAGCCGGGCTCCTCTCTTCCTATGGGGAGCTCATAGTAAGTCTCAGCATAGCTTGCCTCTGCTCTAGGCCCTGTAAAGAAAAACACCTTCTGCTTCTGCACAATGACTTTCCTCAATCCGTGCTCCACCTTTGCCCACCCCACATGTGCTCTCCAATCCCTTGAGTTTCACGCTGGAATTTTTCTGCTGTGTTCGTAGCACTCCTTGTCAGATGAACCAGAGGTGCGGGACTTCGACCCTGACGCTGCAGCTGTTCAGCCCTACCAGGACCAGAACTACCAGCCTGTTTATTTTGTGTCTGAGAGCTTCAGTGATGCCAAAAATAAATTGAGGTAGGACTGGGCAGTGAGAAAGACCCAAACAGAAGGAAATTAAGATGCTATATATTGAAATAGGGCTTGACATTATGGCTGCTTTCACTTCCAGTTCTCAGAAGTGCTCTGATCAGGTCTTTCGAAGTAAAGCAGTTCTCCAGTTCCTACAGGGAACATGCTTGACAGGAATGGATTTGTCCGGGGGAAAAAATGAACTTTTGCCTCCTAGGCTGGTTAACATGGGTTAGTGGACCCCAGACACCATCCCACCATGGTAATTGGGTTTCCCCATCCCATGGGACTGCAAACAGGATGGTAAGGGGCAGTTCTACCTACAGACATCTGTTCAGAAGAGCATTTTCTTGGTCATAGCCAGAATTGCCCATAGGAGGAAAGCTCAGTCCTTGGATTGCTTTGATTGACAGAGGAAAACTTTGCCTATACCATTTTTATCTTTGCTTGGGAAAGAGACAGGGTGGGGTGAACGTGATGTACATGGATTTACAGTTCCTGCAAGAGGGGTATTTAATATAAATAACATGGCGAGGACTGCTATATTTCAACTTCTGCTTTTATTACCCTCACTTGCACTGTTCATACAACCTGGAGTCCAGCTGCTCAAAAGCAAGCACCCGGGGAGCCCGTCCTCACAAACACACTAGGCAGCTTTAAAAAAACCCCAACGGCTGCCTAATGAGTCATTTCCTTGCACTTAGAAAGGGAAAATACACCGCATACACAGCCAAGATTAGGCTAGAGGGTCTTGACTGTGACAAGCACTGCAAATGATCCTCTTTAAGGAGCTCAGAGACCACACAGATGCTACTCTGTGAGGTGAAAACATTAAAGCATCGTGTCTTTTGCATTACTGGTAGCTGCCACCACGGGCCTGACTGTCAGTGTTATGCCTCGAGAAAAGCCTCTTTTCTCAGAAAGGACACACTCCCCCAGTGCCCTCCCAAGCAGCCATGCCATATCTATATGCTTCAAAAGGTGTCAAGTGAGCACACCCCTTTTGAAGCGCAGGTTTCTAGCCATTAGCAGCTGTGCTATGAGCCATCGCTGTGGCTGATGGCACTAACAAGAGAGGTGAGCTGGACATTGCCTGGTAGAACTGAGAGGAACCACATCTTTTAGGAGGCGGACAATGTGAGTATGCAGAAACCCCCTTCGTTTGCACTTCTTTTTGTTTTTTTCCTGCAATGGCGTGGCAGCTCCCTGCCAGCGCCAGCCTGCGCCTTGGACCGTGTTTCCCCTTGGCCCTCTGTGCTGTGTTTTCCCCCAGATCCCTCCAATTCTGGCCTCGGCATGAAGTACCAGCTAGAGGAACATCTGTCTCCATCTGGGAAAGGGCTGCGCTTCCCCGTGCCCTGCGCCAGAGCAGACCCGCGGTAGCCACAAGAGGGTAGCCTAAGCTAAGCAATTCAGGAGCCAAAGGGTGACGCCTCGGCAGAGGCGAGGAGCGTGCCGGTTGTTAGCGCTGTTTGTCCCCTCATGTGCCCGAGCCTTTCCAGCATGAGACTGCAGCCATAAGTACCTAAATATAGATTTTTCAGCTCCATATTCACACAGCCCCCAAATGGAAAAGCCCCACCTTGTCAAGTATACAAATCTTAGTGCTGCAAGTGAATGTGGGCAAGTTTGGGGAAACCCTAGCCTTGATTTGCTTTCACTTGACCACATGCTTCCCCATTAGAAAAGCAGCAACAAGGTCCTGCTCTTCAGAGGTATCAGGTAAAGTCTCTCGTCACTGAGATCCAGGCTGCATTTGGCTTTGGGTGCAGCAGTGCAGCTTTGCTCAAGCACAAGGCTCTGGTGATGTTATTCTCATCCTCTAGCTCAGGTCTGAGCCACTGCCTGTCAAGTCTATCCTCAACATGCCACACATCTAGTTTCCCCCCTCCCCAAGCAGAGATTAGTCAATAAACGCATGTCAGAAAGGATTTAGTAATATAATATGATAATACCACAGGCTTTCCCTGCAATTAGCTTCTAAACATCCTTGGCACTTTTTGAAAAAGGAATTGCAGCAGAGGATGCCTGGCAATGGCCGTGGAGGTGACCAGTTTGATGTACCCTCTGGTTTGGTACAGCCCACAAAAAGCCACAGCCAAACTCATGGTTTTCCTTGACGAAATGAAGGGATCTAAACTACTGCTATGACCCTGTGGCGCTGGAAAGGTGGAAACTCTGCCTAAAGGAGACATTAACCTGCTGTGATCTTCCTGGGTAAATGGAGATGGGTAGGAGGCAGCCTCAGGACTCATCTCTCACACCCAGCCTTCTGTACCCTTCCCTTGCAGGAGCTACGCAGCACACATCAAGCGGCCCTTCTCGGTGAAATACGAGCCCTACACCCACAGCATCGAGCTCCTGGACAGCCCTCAGATGATCTGTCACTCCCTGGAGAGTGTAAGGGATGAGCTGCACTCGCTGATTAACGCGCTCAATGTTATCAGTTAATACAAGAACTGAGCGATTTCCTTCCCCTCTTCCCTCTCAGCCCCCGACGTTCCCGCTCTGCCCTCACCTCGTTTCCAGCTGGTAATTCCTACCTGTCTTCTCCAAACATTGGCACTGCTGCCAGTCACCACGCGACCCCAACAGCTTCCCACTTTCGTATGTAGGGCCAGCTCGGAGGAGGGCAGCGGGACACACCCAAGGCCTGCTGGTTTTTTGGGTAGCTTTTCTATTGACGGCTGGAAGAGGCTTAGCAGAGACAAAAAGCATGGCCAAGCTAAAAAGTTGAAGTCAAGAGCTGTGTGCTAGGCTCCTGGGGTGCAAGGAAGAGGAGAAAATCTACTTTATTTAAAAAGAAAAAAAAGAAGAGGTAATTTTTTAAAATTGCAATTTGAGAGAAATTTTTAATCTGCTTTTTCTTTTATCCCCAAAGCAACTCTTATAGCAACTTCATGAGTCTGGTCCTTAGTTATTCTAAAATCACTATCACCTGATGTAGCTCAGGTGTGTGACTAATGCTATTGCTGGCCATTTCTGAGGAAGGTAAACATCTGTTTTGGATGCTCAAACTCAGTTTCATGCAGTTTTCAGTGTAGATATTAATGGCTTGATCTGACCCAAAGCTCTCAGTTTTCCTCCCCCTGCTTTTGCCCTTCTTATCTTCTTGCAGGCTGTCTCATAACTTAGCGGTTTGCTCAGAAGTTTGGCCCAAGGTTATGCAGCTGTGCAGTATCAGAGCTGGGCTTGGGATGTGTGGAGGCTGCTAAACAGCTGTGGGGGACAGCGAAGGGGAGAATTACACAGAGTTGTTTGCATGATCATTTATAACATTTCTGTGTCAACTTTTGCCATCCTTATCCACGATATATGATTTTCATAATTTCCTCTTTAAAGAACTTCAAGACTTGGCAGTGAAGTTTTGGCTATTAACACGGCTAACATTGTTCTCCAGTGTTACTTCCACTGTGGCTCAGTCATAATAGTTTACAATCCATTACTCTTTATCCCATTTCAGACCTTCACATATATATGCTTAACCCCCAATTCTCTCAAATTTTAACTCCTTAGCTACTGAAAGCACTTAGTCTCCTGCCTGCCTCAATCTCTCCTTTCTGTTTCTTTTCTTATTTGACCCTTCCTCCTAAATTCCTCCTAAATTGCTTAAAAGGCCATTACTGAAATCAGCAGTTCGACACCAGAGCTAGCTGCTTTTCCTCAAGTTGTTCCTTCTCTTCGGATTTTCCTGTAAACTGATAAAACTACTGAGTTCATTCAGTTATTGTCATTTTAGAGAACTTCTTCCAAAGCTGCAGCTATGATTTCCCAATCTGGGTGGATCCAGATCATGAGCTGTAACTCTCAAGGCTCCCTTAAGAGCTGTAACAATTTTTCATTTGGGTTCTTCAGATATTACTATTAGATTAAATAGCTGGAGCAAACTATGCAAGACTAAGGCAGGCTAGGCCATAGTTTAGCTATCTAGTCATGAAAATCTTACTGGTGACTTCAGTAAAACCGAGTAAAACAAACAAACAAAAAAAAAGAAAACAAACAGGCAAGATGTAACAATTAAGTCTGTATAGTTAATGCACGGGTTATGGCCTTGTTAACAAGAGCAGTGCCACTTTACTGGTCTGCAGATTGATGTTTCTCCTCTCCTTTGGTAGTGTCCAGCTCCTGGGTTGCTGCCCATGAGAGCAGCAAGGATGTTCCAAACCCTGCAGCAATGACAGGCTCCTGATCGGGACCGGGCAGGGAATCTCTGTGGAGGCATTTGCTTTCTGGTCTGGCCTCCAGAACTGTAAAGGTCTCAAGATGATCATTTCTAGGTCTCCAAAGCACTTCACGGTCATTATCTGCCTTCTTAAATATCAAAAATTCACAAAATCTGCAAAAAGACCAAACTTATTAATATGGAGTGAAAACCCAATTTAGAAATCCTTGCAACTGAGGAGACCTCAAATCCTCTGCCTTGCCTTGGAGTTTGCATTGCTGCTCCCTGACTCTGTCAACTACTGCATTTTGGAGGAGCTGTAGTAAAACCTGTTGTCCTGCAAAAATAGACAATAAGCAAAACTTGCAGCATAACCCAGCACCATTAGCATGCAAGCACACAAACAGCTGTGCTGGAGCCAGGGGTGAGCACCAGGAGTGCTGCACCCCTTTGCTTTTGGGACCTGAGGCTGAGCTGGGGCAGGCTCTGAATGCAGGGGCTGGGGCTGCACAGGCGCCAGAGGTCCCTCTTCGGGCCATTTTCGGTGTCTGTGTTCTTGACAAATCTGTGACAGATTCCAGAATTTTTTCCCGCTTAGGGGACATCTGAGAAACACGAACCTGTTTGTATTTACTGCTGCCCTCACCTATTTAATATCTTAAAAGATTTATCCTATTAGCAACTTACTAGGTCCCCATTCATTTAGTCTCTAAGGCTTGTTCTTTTTTATCTGTTTTCAAACAAATTACTTGGCTTCTTATTTCATAAGGCATATATGAATTGGATCCTTGTTTTCTCCTTTTACTCATTTTTCTCAGGTTGCTTCTTCTACCAGAGCATTGTTGTCTTCTTTATCTTGCCATAATATTTTAGGCTCTTAGGCATAGGGCCACTAAGGGACAGGCTATCCAAACAAAATATGGTAGAGTTGTAAACCAATCCCTAATCTATCACTGCTTTTAAAGCTACTGATAGCGAGGTTTCAGACCATCATTTTGGATATTATCCTAGAATTTTCTATTATTAATAATCCAACTCATTTCTTTCTAGCAGTCCAGGTGATTGCAGGTGGTAGGGTACATACAGTCCTTGCTCAATCCCCTATTATGCTAGCTATTAAGACTTGAATTCTTCACTTAAAACCTCCCCCTTCCCACCCCTCCCCACTGTTCATCTTATTCTGTCTCAGGTGCTGTTCCACACCTATGAACCATTTCCCATAACAGTTTTGTTACAGTTCCAGCAGTTGTATTCCTTCCCGGTGGAAGAACCTCAGCCTGTCCAGAAAAGGCATTTATTGTGGCAAAGAGGTACTGATACCCTTCTTAAGTTTATCGGGGTGATCCCTTTGCACTATTTGTCACAGTCCTTGGTTTAGCCAATGCAGTAGAGGTGGCAACTTCCTTTTACTAATCCACTTTTGCATCTTTGCACACCTTAGGCAATTTTTATTTATGTCCTCTGTTTCTTGCTTCATTTGAGGCCAAATATAAATCTTTGCACTCTCTTCGAAGTATCCTACACTTCTTTATGTAGCTCATTATGACAGTCTAAGATAACATGCTCTTATTCAACTGGCCACTGTATCCATCCCATTTTCTTTTTTTAGCTGACACCTGGTTGGGGCTGCAGTAAACGAAATCTGAGTTAATTTATCTACTTGCTCACTAAATTATTTCTCAGTATTGCTTGCAGTCTTCACATTACTTTAACATCCTTTACATATATTTTATTCCCACTCTCCCTCTAAACTTGTAAAAGAGAGTTCCTGTTTTCTTCACAGGTGTCCCATTATGTGCTTGCCATTGCTTTTCTCCCCATCACACATCCAGTATTTTGTTCTGTTACCAGATAGTAGCTATCTGTAGAGAGATGTTCTGTAGAGGGGTTTGTCTTCTACTGACAGCCTGTGAGCTCCTTGATATGATCCTTTCTCTAGTTTCCCCATTATTTGCTCCCTCATTCCACTGATAGGAGTGTGTTGGGTTATTATTCCTCTTTGTTCAAACGTAGCACCCCCGTGAGTGTGCAGAACCTTTGGTTCATTCCTGGTTTCCAATAAAAGGATATCCCCATTAATATCCATTTCTTCTCTTTGTGAGTAAGAGCAGAGTGTGGGCAGACTGGGGTACACCTGCACTATTGAGGGGAAAAGCCTTGAACTCCAGCACAGCCCAGACTGCCTCTAACCAGGTTTTCTCATGGCCAGGGAAATTCTGTCCACCCACTGGAGAGGACTCATATGCTACTGGTATCCATTTTCCTCCACTATTTCTCTGCAACAGCACTGCTCCCACAGTATCAGCTCGTGTTGAAATCCTTGTTATGAATAATTTTCCTTTAACTGGAAATTTTAGTGCAGAAGCTTTTCAAGCAGCTTCTTTCATGTCAGATAAAGCACTGCCTTGGTCTTTGCTCCAGCTCCCTCTCTGACTATTTTGCTGTCATTTCCATAACGCTCTGCTGCTATTAGCAAAGATGGATACACTGCCATAAGATACTAGCACAGCTGTAGATATGCTGCCATAAGAAATTAAATTCTCCCAGCACTCTTCAGAGTTGGGATTGATTGGTGGGAATCTTTATTTCACAGAAAGCTTAACCTTTCTAGCATTTATCCACCGTCTTGTTTCACCAGTTTCAGAGTCCAGGCATTTAACTTGAGGTTGTTTTAATTGTGCCATATTCAAGTTGACATTAAATCCCATTTGGTCTATTAATTTTAAAACTCAGCTACATCTCTCTTGTACCTCTTCTTCTGTAGCTGAGATTCCCTGAATATCATCACATAAGGCAACCTCTTTCCTTTGTGCCCCGCACACATCCTTCAAACACTTTGCTCACACAAGCATGTGCAGCAGGGCAGGTGCTCAGCCCTGTGGGATGCAAGTAAAGGTATATTGTTTGTCTCTTAATGTGAAAGCAACTCTGTCAATTGCTTCTTCCCCTGCATTTCACCATATGGAAGCTTAGTGTGAATCGTGGGGGTGCATTTGTGCCACTACCTCTCCTAATTCACCCGCTGTCCAAGGAGCCTGACTCAGCCTCGGGGCTGCCAGGGACCACAGAGATACCTGTGCTCCACTGGGAGTGGGTGGTTGGTGCATGGTGTCATGTCCTGCTGCTCATGTCCATGACGTTCAGGCAGCTCCCTATCAGTTTATTAAAGACTCTCCATCTTCCTCGAGCCCATGGACTGGTAGAGATTGTGCCAATGGGATCCTTGTTTTACCATCCTGCTGGGCAATTTGATTAAATGCCCATGGTGGCAAGATTAAAGGTTTATCCAGGAGGTGTCTGACGTACAATGGAGAAAAGCTGGTGGAGCACACACTCTAATCAATTTACCACTTAATCCCCATTTAATTCTAAATATAAGCAGTTTCTCTACTGTTGTGCTTCCTTTCAGTGGCTTCACATCTGCAGCTACCTGCCTTGGGGTAATTTTTTTCTCATTTTAACAGCTACAGTAGTTTGATCTGCCATACCCATCTACCCCGGGACAGCATTTGGAGTCTTTGTGGGATAGGCTGCTATTCTCAACTTCTCTTTCTTTTCCCATTTGCCCATATCATCCTTGAAATCATCTTCCTGTGATGGCTCCCGATCCAGTTCTCTATGCCACTTTCTGGAACTCCAGCAGTTATTTTTAATTTTTGCATCCCAATCTGCTTTTGCAAGTGTCTAATTTTAGCTTTGCATTTACTATGATCAGGTCCCTTTTGAGCTCTCCCTTGCTCCAGGGCGAATCACTGCACTATATATGTTAATCACTCTCCTTACTTCTGTAGTTTTTCCTTCTCTTTTTCTAAATTCATCTGATTCTCTAATTGCTATTGCACATCCTTATTGCCTTTTTGGGCCACTAGATGGTATTCCTTTTCTAAAGACAAACTTATTCCAAGTCACTGGATAGACCCTTTTAAAACAGTTTTCCCATTGAAGCAGCCGATGTTCTGATGTTGCCTTGGTATAGATTATTGCTGTTTTCCCGTAACAGTCCCACTAATAGAGGCGGTGAATCCTTGAGACTCTTTTCATCCACTCTCTCATATCGGGAAACATTTGGTCTCTATCACCCATCAGCTTCCTGTGGGCTGGAGAGGCGCCCACAGCCCCTGCTGTAATCTCTGATATTGTTGGGATTTCCTGCAGCCCTCCACTATTCCTGGTTTTAGGCTTTTTCCTGAGTTGTCTTGGATTTTTCCCACACTTTCAATTTTGTCTTAAGGTACCCCTCAAGTATTGTGCACAAGGCTGTTTGGGTTTGTAGAGTTGCCTTGAACGAGATCATAGAATCACAGAATGGTTTGGGTTCCAACCCCCTGCCACGGGCAGGGAACCTTCCTCTAGACCTGGTTACTCAGAGCTCCACACAGCTTGGCCTCGAGATCACTCAGAGAAAAAGACTTTGAGGATCTACCCAGTCACACCCTTCACCAAAAGATGTTATGAATTCCCTTTTCCTAACCGTGGGGCAGATTTGTAGGATTATGTGGCTGCTTAGAGCTAAGCACGAGCTCATGTCCTTTGGGTGGGTCATGGGATCCTTCATACCATTCCCCCAGACCCCACCAAACGTGACTGCAAGTTCTGTAAAAAGTGACTGGGGAAAACCAAAGTGATGGGTCAGCCCAGGTTAAACCCTCCCCTGGATGGAGCATGGGCTGGCCAGGGAGGAAGAAAGGGGAAAAGCCTTCCTCAGAGCCAGGCCCCACCACCCCCTCTGGTGTGTGCCTGTCTCAGTGCCTCGCTGAGCGGTCTCGCTGTTGTTGCTGCTGCTGCTGCTGTGGGTGGATCTGTCTGTCTGTCTCTCTGTCTCTCTGTGTAAAGAAATATCAAACAGAATTATTTTTCATTTTGGAATCGTGCTGCTGCTCACATGATATTAAGAATAAAAAAAATATATTTCTGGTCTAGCATCCTGAGTTTGACTCTTGCATCCTTCTGCTGTCCACATTCAGGTCAGCTGCCTTGTCTGCAGGCAGTATGCAAAATCCAGCCTGGGGCACGTTATGGTGGAAGACCTGCAACTTGCGCTCGTGCAAAATGTTTATTTGGAGGTGGAAAATGCTTTGCAGATGAGATGATCTAAGCCTTTCTTTGGCAGGATATTACCAATTGCACAATTATGCACGAAACAGTAGTTGGGAGGTCTCTTTTAAACAGTAAAACACCAGGGGACTTGCCTTCACTAAATACATTTTCTCCCAGCATTTCTCATTATTTCTGTGTGTGCTGCATCCAAGTGGATGGGGTACAGGATGCCCAGGAGTTGGGATGCCCGTCCAGAGACAAGAAGATATGCCCAATCACATGAGTGTTTCCTACTCCAAAGTTATCCTCATGTTAAAGGAAATTAATTCCAGTCACTACTGCAAGCTTGGCTTTTACATGAAAGCCAGACCCTTTCTTTTGTTAAAATCCCTTCCAGAATCATGGACAGAGGTGGATTAATGTATTGCCGGCACAGATCTGGGCCATGCATCCAGGCATCCCAGCACACTCTGAGAGGGAGTTTCCTAATTTAGGACTCGTAAGGATACCCCGTATCTTCACAGTGCTCGTTAAAGTGTTACAGCTGTAATGAATTCATCTTTATTACATGCTTGGGAGGTAGAGGAGTACTCTTGTCCCTGTAAAAAGCTGACAGATAAAAGGAGGCAGAGAATCAGAGACTCAGACCAGGCACAGAGCCGGAAAAGTAATTACATGCCTAAACAGCTTTGGGAAGAAGCGTCTAAGTGGCAGATCTGGGGCTTGAACCTCTGTCAGCCCCCTCAGGACCAAATCTTTCTTCTTGTGCTGTGGTGGTAGGGATCAGAAGAACTCAATTATTTACAAATCCTATAGCCGCAGGTATGCGCACACACACGCACCACCTCCCCAGAGAGGGGAATTGATTCGGATAAGGCTGCGGCTGACCTGAGCTGTCATTCGTGCTGCTAATCCAGCTCAAATCAGACTTGGTTCTTTCCCCAGGGACCAGAGTGGGTACTGCACTTTCCACTGCAAGGAATTTGTTTTCAGTTTTCCGACACTTGGTCATTACAGTGTTTGGAAGAACGCTAGGTTTTCTAGGTGGGAAGATGATCTTTTGGCATTTTCTGGCACAGATGAAAGCAGAAAGTGTCTGAAATGCCTTGAAAACTGATCAGGAGGGGTTTTTTGGGGGGGTGGTGTTTTTTTTTCTTGTTTTGTTCTGGTTTTGTTGTTGTTTTTAACTGAGAAGAGAGGTTTGCAAAGATTAGGTAAGGGATTGAAAAACCCCACGTCTGCACCCCAGATGTGCTACTGTAGCCTTGCGCTCTCATTGTGCAGCTGGTGGGGTTGGCGGTGACAGCTCAATAAAACAAGCGTTTGGAGATTAGATGTTTTTCAGTCTAGCAAGTGCTGTGCTCCAAATGGACGAGGATTTCTTCCTGTCTCTGTTAACCAACCCACTTTGAACATCTTGTATAAGGTGTGAATCACTCAGGGGCAGCTGTAGCACATGCACATGTTGACTTCTGCACACAACAAACCTCCCAAAACCCATGCACATCCCAATAGGGTCGGGTGGGACCCACACAGGCTCCTGGTGCATCCCCTGAACACTCTACTCCAGAGCTGTAGAGGGTTTGGGTCTCAATCTAAATTTCCCCAAATCCAAAATACTCTCTCCAGCTCCAACCAGCCACTGTGTATGTATTTCTGTATATGATGTTCAGAGGTTTGTCTTTAGCAGCTTGGGATGAAGCTTTTCAAACTCATGATACAGAGATTCGGATTAAACCTGAACTACAGCAACGCAAGACTGAACAGGCTAAGTGGTGAACTCCAGTCTCTGATGGATTCAAGGCCCATCCTCATTGATTTTTCTGGAGGAATAATGATAGAAAGTCCTTTTTTTTTTTTTTTTTACTCCTGACATTAGTTCTACTTGGTCTCTTCGTGATTATTTTCTCTGGGCACAGCAGGGTGAATTGATCGACAAAATATTTTCAGGGATGGTGGAGGATTAAGTATCTTGCACAGATACTTCAATGCAACAGTTGTTACCCAGGACTGTGAGAGAAAAACAGGGTGGGGTAAGGGAGTTGTTCATCTTCCTTCCACTAAGGTCAGCCTTAACTAACTCTCCCACCTCCCTCGGAGGCTGAGACAAGATAATAAGACAAAAATGTCAGAGCAAAGCACGGGGCCCCTCTATTTACAGCAAAGGCCAAATCGCTAACCAACAGATCGGAGCTTGCTTTCTAAACACCGATAAGCGGCAACTTTGAATTAACAGCCCCGGTTCCTCTGCTGCTGTAAATCAGCCTGACCCCGACTGCCCGCAGCACCCCAGTGCCTCCCCCCAGCCAGGGGCTCTCCGGCAGGAGGAGGGGGCTGCAGCAGCGGGCTTAACCCTCCCGGCCCCGGAGATCCCTGTGCCTGGCTCCAAACACCCCCCCTTCTTCCCCTCCCCAGCCCCCCATCACTAACAAGCCTTATCAGCAGGATTTACACCTCCTTGTCTAGGAAAGCCTATGGACTAGTTACCGACGTGCATCCAAATCCTTAAAGTAGCTTTAAGTGCTCAAAACAATCCACTTACCCGGCGATAATTAATGGTATCAGACCTGGGAGTTCCCGTTCCCTGGCAGGGGAGATCAGAGCACGCTACAGTGGGGTCTGGCCGACCACAAGCAGGAAAAGGGGCAGCCCTTCTGCAAGTCCTTGGCACCTCCTGGCCCCAGTGGAGCATCCTGGGAGTGAGGAATGACAATGCCAGGAAGATGGATACATGGGAGCTCATAAGATCAACAGTGGGCTGGGTTTTTTTCACTGCTGGATGCAGTGTTAGGAAAGGTGCTTTGGCACGGAGCTGTGCCAGTCGGCAAAACACCAAATGTCACGTGGATGATGCTGTAGGAGTGAGGGGGAAGGAGGAAAAAGTCACAGCTGTTGTCTCAGGTCCCAACCCAGCTGGAGGAACCTGAAGAGCTGAAGCTCAAAGTATAGCCTATGAAGGTGAAGGAGCAAGCAGCACCTCCAGAAGTGCTGGAGAAAAGTGGGGTTTTAGGTCAGTGTGCAGATATCCAGCTGCAGAGATGGGCAGTGGCGAAAAACACGGAAGTATGCGACATAATAATTCATTTTTAACCTGTGAGACCACTTTACAGCTGGGACAAATCCAGTCTGAGCCAGCAAAAAACATTCCTTCATCTTTTGGCATTTCCCTCCTCACCCGCTTGCTGCCTCGGCTGCTTGTAGCACCCAGTTACAGCACCCAGTTACAGCACCCAGCACTTTCTGCTCTGTGCTGGTCTCTGGTGGCTTGCCCATCCTTTCCAGCATCGAGACCAAGGACCAGGTCATCCTCTCCTCTGTTTTACCAAAGGCTTCTCCAGGTCCAAGGGGTACCTGTGATGCCACCTGCTGTGGAAGCTGTGGTGGTGGCACTATGAGACTTTAGTGCCTACAATTTCGGACACTGGAGAAAACTCCCTGACGGACTCAATGGCCCCTCTCATGACTGCTTCCTGAGGACTGGGTCAAGATCCTCTCTGTTTGTTCTCGTGGACTCGACGACACGAAGGACAGACGTGGTATCAGTGCTGAAAATGGGTATTTTTAGATTGGTGCTGATCAGGCTGCTTTTCCAGTGCTTCTCCACTCAGTGGAAGTTATTTGTTACTTTTGTTTCTCAGTACTTGTCCTCTGGCAGGGTGTCATCACCTCTTCTAATGTTTCTCCATCTCCACCAAGGATTACTTTTGGACCATTAATAGCCACAGATTTAATCTTCTCCTCATTGATAAACAAACTAATTTGTTCTGCTGCGTCTGCTAATAGCTGTGTCTAGGAACTAATAACAGCTCTTAGGTGCTATTTTCTTCTTTACCTTCTCAAAAAATATGTGGCTGCTAATATTTTTGTACGGTTAAAAGGAGCATAGCTGTTTTTTCCGTCTCTATTTATAACCTTGCATACGCTCTTCCCAAAGTGGATGGGAAAGATTTTGGGAGCTTTACTCTAGAGATCATTAAATCTGGTCTAACTTACTTGGGTAGCTGTACTTGTGGAGAGGTTTGAGCCTGCAGAGGCCAGGGGGGTTTGAGCAAGGTGCAGCCAAACTAATTTGCAGATTCTGTGGTCCCTGGCGAGCTGGGCTTGCCAAAGGTCACCATTTCCCTGTGAAAGGTGTTATGTACTCAGGAGGGGTGGCCAGAGGGTTTGAGCTGCCGGAGGCTGTTCTCGGAGCTGCAGCACACCTGGGAATTTCCCTTCTTCCCTAAGGAAAACTACTGGCTCTTTGGAATTGCTCCCTGGAGCATCTTCTGCCAGTGAGCTGCATCTCCAGGGGTGTGCCCGTACTCACAGCCCTCTCTGCCCATCGCAGCTAACCCCAAGCTGATAGGAGCTGATGGGAGCTGCTGGGTCAGACCTGGATGGTTACACTGGGCTTTGGGATAGCCCCTGCTGTTTTATAAACCCATCCTTTGTGCTCTAAGCAGCAGGATAATGCCTCTGGCCTGGAAGAGCCTGGAAAATTGTGAAGTCCACAGTGCAGCAGGAGCATCTCGCTTGAGCCTGGTGGCGGGTGGGGCAATGGGGGTGGCTCACATGCCCTGCAGCCAGGCTGCCACCTGGATTAGTTTATGGAAGCAGCCGAGATTACCTGTATCCCAGTGAGCATCCCCCTGCTCTGCTTGCACAATGCCCCTTTTAAAGCAAGGGCATCTCTCATTGTGTGACTCCAGATAAGCCAAAGCCTCACCTTTGCTATAGCAGCCCCTTCCCTCCCCAAGGCCACATACCTTTGCAAGTATTCCCAGGGCTAATCCCCCTCCTCAGCGCCAGGTTCACCTCCCTGCCCTTCATCTCACACCAGTGCCACCGCACATGTGCTTAGACACATTAATGGGAGCAGAGCTGCTGGAAACCACATGGAAACAGGGAGCACCAAGGATGCTGGCCACCCCCAAAACCTGTTCTTGGGAACGCAGACCCCTCAGGGTGATGGGGGCTGTGTTCCAGCAGGCTGCTGGCACAGCACAGATGAGCACTGGGGCTATTTGCTTCACAGGTCACTGAATTCACCCCTCAGAGAAGAGGAGTCAAGTGGTCACTGCTGTGTGGATCCGTGCTATTCCTCTGGAACAATGCACACGCAGACATGGGAAGGACAGTGGCAGCCACCACAGGGCATCAGAGCAGCAAGGGGCATGTGGGTGGCATTTTGGGGTCCCTGGGTGCTGAGAACTCGCTTCCCTCCAGCCCTGACCTTTGCTGTCACTAAAACTTGCACAAGCTTGTAATTTTTAACTAGTTCCCCTGTAGCGGGCTTGTTATTTTTTCAGGACAGGGTTTGAAAATGCGAGACATCTACAGTAGTAAAGATTTTATTGTGCTGGCAGTGGACTATAAAACTCGATTACATGACACCGGGGATTGCCTAAACCTTGTTCCCACTGATGCAACTGCTCAGGTTTGGGGGGGATGTGGGGAAGGGAGGTGGTTTTGAGTCACATCTGGAGGTGCTTTAGCATGAAGGGCAGGAGCAGCCCACTCCCACCCAGCCGCTCCCACCCCTGAGCAAAGTGAGCCCAATGTGGACCTGAGGATCTGGGGGGATCACAGGAGGCATGCATAGCTGAAACAATGGATAAGCGCTTGGCTCATCGCTGCTTAATGACATGAAAATCATGGGGAAGCCCAGCCTGGAAGGAGTAAGCGGAGATTTTTCTGTAGAAAAAGCTTTTCCATCTAGAAATGGGCTCCCCTGTTGGCCCCCTCTCTCAGTTTGCTGCTGACATGGGAGTTTTCCCTCTAAGACAAAACTTTCCGCAGTTTGTATCCGTTTTATATCCATTTATATGAGTGCTAGCATTTTTCATGTTCCAAAGGACCATTTATGGTAAGAAAATACGTTTACCAATAAATAATCAAAGTGATCATATTTAGGAAGGGGAAAAAAATCGTAGTAGGAAACTTTTGCAAAAAAAAAAAAATTGGCCTGTGCTGAACATTGAGCCAGCATGATATCTTTTTTCCTTCCAATAAATCTTCTGGCTTATTTCTGTACCCAAACTACAGCGAGCCAAGAGGAATTCCTGAACGCTCGGGTACAGTCAGCCCTTCCCCTGCTGCGGCATGCTGCAGGAATGCCATGAGCTTTTTGAAGCTACCTCCAGGATTTGGTTAGCCAAGAGTAAGAGAAGCAACAGGCTAAGAACATGGCACTTTCAAAGCAAAATAAAGCAGCTTTTTTTGCTACACCAGTGGTGTAAGCCTCAGGGAAGGGGAGAGTCTGGCTGGGAAGCTGCCTAGAAGGGAGATAATAGTGGATGGATGAGCCTCCTTACAAAGTCCCTCTGTCAATAAAACATGAGTCCAGGTGAGCTCAGGTAACATTCAAAAGTGCAAGCAGGAAAGCCCTAAATGGCAAATCTCAGCATGTGATTAACCTGGGGAACACCCTGCTCAGGAGCCCTTCCAAAGCAATCACTTGACTGAGGTCCATTGAACCTCGAGCAGAGTGATGACTGCAGACAAATGATTGCCAAGGGGATCTGGAGGGCAGTTCTGCGGGTTGTCCCCTTTTTGTGAGATTCCAGGTGCACTCCTCCACTCCCTGCTGTGGAGGAAGCATGAGTCACACAAAACTTTTGCTCCTGGCTCTGGCAACATGCTTCAGTTGGGGTAAAATGCCAGGTTTTAGCCTATGTAGCTGCTAATTCCCCGTCTTTACCCAGCAGTAAGAAGGTCTCAGTAAGTGAATTTCCTGAACTCCTATCTTGCTGAAACCTGAGCCCCCTCTTCATGGGTATACCACTAGGTCATTCAAGTACATCCCATATCTTTTTTGAGGGGAAGAGAGGCAGAGGTAGTGTTACACATTGTGCAGAAACGCTATTAACTGTAGTTGAGCATCACAACCTGGATTTATTAGCAGGGGGCTGAAAGACCTACATGGCAGGGGATGTAACTGATAACCTTGTCTTGCATCCGTTTGAGCAAATGGGTCCCGTCCCTGAGCGCTCATCAGAGATTTAGTGCTTCTCACGAGCCTTTTTGCAATCACAGTCATTTAGCAAACATATGATACTTCACACTCAGAGCCACGACAGGGGCATATGGCACTTCCTACCTCCTAAATGTTGATGGATGGAATTGCTTTGACTATTCAAGGAATCAAAAGCCTGGTTCTAATCTCAAGGCATTGCGTTGGTTTCGGTGAGCTTCCTTCTGATTTATCCTGTGTATGGAGAATCAGGCTCATTCTTGCTCAAACAAGCAAGACAGTTTGAACAGATGAAAGTGTCTCCTACTCTGTGGTGCTGAGCACTTGCAGTCTCGAAAGTTGGAGCAAGGGGAAGTTTGGAGATGATCTCATGGCCAGCATTTAAAATGGGTCTTTTCATGCAGAAAAAAAATAAAAGGAGAAAAGAAAAAGAAAGTATACTTTCAGCAGAAAAAAGTACAAGCTCACTATCGGTGGCAGAAAAGTTGAGCACAAAGGTACTCAAAAATTGGATGATGTTGTGAAAAAGAGCAAGAGCTAGATCTGTTGCCAAAATCAGACCCATAAAACCAGTGGACCACTGCTGACCCACCGTCTCCTTTAAAAACTTACCAGCCAGAATGGAGATAATCAGATATCTCCTGGTTTTCACTGGGCTTTACTAGAAATGTTTCTTGGTGGTGAAGACACCATTTTGGACAGAGCCCCAGAGAGAAGAACTGAGATACTCAGAGCTCCCAGCTGCAAATGGCAGAGACTGAGCCTTTACTCTGCCTAATCCCAAACAGGAATTTGAAGGGGCAGGTGAAGGAGGGAACCTGCCTTTCAGTGGGAGAAGGGGAAAAGGCTTATTTTTTTTTTCACATACACAATTTCAAATGCTCAGACTCTGGTCCTGTGCTGAGCCAAAACTACCAGCCGAGGTCTCCTGTGAAATGCAGATGTTATTCCTCCCCCTGCCCAAGCTGTGGACGCGTGTCTCTCGCTGTGCACCGTGTGGCCAGTGAGCCTCAGCACAATAATATGTTTTCCTTCTCCTAACACCTGACAGTAGCATGATTTCACCAGCCACTTGGTCCCATTGCTGCATACTTTCCAAGGTGATTTAAATCAAACAGATTAACATGTTTGCTTTTAATTTTACGTTTTAGAAACAGCTGTTGAACCACCTCAATGCCAACAGTGTCTAGTGCCAGCATTAGTGTCATTAGTAATCACTGCAGCTGTAATAGCACCATTATCTCCTGCTAAAAGGGTCACTGATGGCTCAGGACAGAGCTTGGGGAAGCGAAAAGAGCGGACTAAATGAGATGGAAACTGCAAACAGTTGCTTCTGTCTTAACTTGCATAAAGACCTGTGGATGCTACGCAGAGGGAAATTAATTTGCACAAGTAGCAAAAATTTTGGCTAGAGTGTCATCAGGGAGGTGGGGCTCGTGGTGGCTGTTGTGTCACTTGGGCTAACATAAAGCATATAAATACGGGAAAGAGAGAATGGGGACATTACTACCAACCATCTTCATCCCTCAGAGCGAACTTCTCTCCACCTCTTGCTGTCACCTCTTGGGTAAGTCAGACTGCCTCCCTTTCACCTTCTACCTGTTTTGCAGACCTGTCTTCTTAAGTTGATGTAGCAGGCGGTGATGAGTGTGGCTTGTTGACTCAAGAAAATGAGGCCTCCTCAGGTCTTTGAGCACATTGTGCTGGTTTTGGGTCATCATCACACATTACAGCCCCTTCTGACTGAGCCGAGAGGGTTTTTCCTCTGAAGGGGTCTGCTGACCTTGGCTCTCAAGGGCATGTGTGCTATAGGGCTGGGTGGGATGGTTCTTCCAGCCTTTTGAGACAAGACAGCAGGGACCCTGAGACTGATGGAGCATGGAGATGGACTTACGGCAATAGCCAGTAGCCATTTACTGTCGCTTGTAAAGCCTGATGCAGAAAGCTCTCCTTCCTTCTCAAACCAGAAGGTCCATCTCCTACTTTGGTCTCATTTCCATGCCAGAGGAGCTGAAAGACGTAAAATGCTTGATTACAACCTATTTTTACCTCCTAGACTCTCCTGTGTCTCCCCTGCCTCTTAAGCCCAGGCCTCACCCTGCCCACCATGGCTCTCTGGATCCGATCGCTGCCTCTCCTGGCCCTGCTCGCCCTTTCCGGCCCCGGGAGCAGCCACGCGGCTGTCAACCAGCACCTCTGTGGCTCCCACTTGGTGGAGGCTCTGTACCTGGTGTGTGGGGAGCGGGGCTTCTTCTACCAACCCAAAGCCCGGCGGGAGCTTGAGCAGCCCCTAGGTAAGTCAGGCTGACCCCGAAAGCAGCCGCGTCCTGTGTGATGTGAGATGCAACCACCGCCTGTCTCTGACAGTGACACCGGGAATGTCCTTCATGAGGAATGCCAGGAATACCTTTGGCATACCAAGAGTGTCACACTGCCAGCGAAAAGCCTCTTCAGGTTAAAAAGGCAGATGGGAGGGCAGGCAGGGAGAGAGGATTTATGAGGCAAAAGGAATTGTGACTGAAAGCTCAAACTCATCTATTTCTTTGTGGGGCCGTTACACCAGCCTGGGAGTATTCATAGAAAATAAAGGCGGGAGGAACTCAAGAAGCTTCCTTCTGCCCCAAGACAGGATCAGTTGTCCCCATTCTATTTCTTAGCCATGTTTGTCTGGTACATTCATAAAAATCTCCAGAGAGAAAGCTTCTGCCTTCTGGAGCTGCCCATTCCCAAGTTTAACTGATCTTCTTCTTGAGTGTTTCTTCCCAATATCTAACCTGAATATCATCCCTTGCTGTAAATTATTTCTGGTCTTCTCAATAGTGGACATGGGGAAGAGCCCAGTCCTTTCACCTTTATGATCGCTTTTCAAAATACTTGAATACTGTTCCCATGTCTAGTTTTAACCTCTCCTCAGCTACACAACCCTACTACATTCTCAGGTCATATTTTCTAGATCTCTAAATGTGCAAGTTGTTCTGCATTTGTCCACATCCTTGATGACTGATGAGGCCTGGAGAAGCACATTGAACATTCTGTCTTCCAAGCTTCTAATCAAGACTGTGAATAGATGCAGAAGAGACCCCGCCCAAATCACATCAATTTCAATCCTCTCGTTTCAAGATTGGCCTTTACTTAACCTCCCCTGACTACGACACATCCCTCCCACCATTTCTCTTCCCATCACATGCTGTCTTCATTCATTTCCAATTCCTTCTCCTGTGTATGTAACCATCCTGAAAAATAGTCTTAGGGGTTTTTGTAAGGTGAAATAAGATAATGCCATAGCAGATAGTGCCATGGTTTGTTCAGGATGTCATTTACTCCATTCTCTGATTATTAATTTCTGGAGACCACCACAAATGAGTTGGAGGTTTCATTAGCCAAATTACCTAAATACTGCACAGAGAATTTCATCGCCAAAGAGAATGCAAGTATTTGAGGATTTTCTACCTCTTCTTTCAGGACTTTTGCCTGAGCCACCACCTCTTTGTCACACAATCTGGTTGTGTTTACAGTCTGCTCACAGCTGGCTCAAAGGATGAAGACAAGTAAATCATGAAACATTGACTAGCTATTTCCTCTTCTACTTAACATTGGACCAAATTTCTCCCAAATTTCCCTTCTAGCACACTAGCTGATTTTGTGTTACTCTTGTGCCTTGTTCATTGCCTCACACTTTGGGGGCTTGGGGATTTTGCATCTTGTACTGTACTTGTATTGCCCTAGAAACCACATCTCATTCTCACTTTCCAGGCATTTTCTCTTTGTTGTTAGGGATTTTTTTCCTGCAGGAAAAAATCACTGATTTATTTGCCATTTTCCATATTTTCATTGGGCAACTAAAACCTGAACAGATCTGTGCACAAGTTTTCAAGTTCTCACCAGCAAATAAGACATTCTGTTGAGTTTTATCTGTGTCCAAATACCCTAATTTATCATTTCTTCTAAAAACTTGCCCCCAGCTGTGAACACAGACCCACACAAATGCTTTTGCTGCCAGCTTGGGGCTATATCCAGGCAGCCAACTGAATCTGGCTGTTGAGGAACAGCTGGGAAATGCACCCAGCCTCAGAACTGGGCTGTTCCTGCAATCCCATGAACATCCCAGTTGTCTGCCCAGGCTCCCAGAAGAGTGGGTAACTGCCTAAAGGGCACTGCAATCCCAAACTCTTCTCTCCAGAGCAGACAGTCCCATTTTATCATCTTACTTGCTAGTTGCTCACCCCATGGAGGGTGCAGGTTTCTCTTCTTCTCCACACATCTTCCCCAATAAAGCCCCTGTATCTCTTTATCCCTCACACTGCTGATAGCCACTCAGCTTGGCATCTTCTGAACACCACAGGATTATTTTGGGAGAGGAAACAGGGGGCCTGAAGGTGCTACAAGCAGCATCAACCTGGGGAAACCCATGCAACTTCCTTCCCATTTTCCAACCAACTCTGGATTAAAAATCTGGTGCCTGCTAAGGGGGTGTCTGCAGGGCTCAAGAACCAGGGCTGATGCTGTGTGATGTCCCACAACTTGACTTCTTCTTCCCTGTCAGTGAGCGGTGCTTTGCACGGCGAGGTGGGAGAGCTGCCCTTCCAGCAGGAGGAGTTTGAGAAAGTGAAGCGAGGGATCGTGGAGCAGTGCTGCCACAACACCTGCTCCCTCTACCAGCTGGAAAACTACTGCGACTAGCAGCAGGGCCGGCGCTGGGGAGCTCGCGGGCCGCGGGCACAAACACGCACTTATGCTACTGCACCTTCAAAGCAACTGAATAAATGTTGTGGATCTATTGGGAGGACTGTGCTGGTTCATGTGTCCCCATCTTTTTGTCTGCTTTAGAGTGTCAGTGTCTGTTCTTGGGTAAGGCAGTTTTCAGCCTTCAGTTCACATTATCTGTCTGCCATGCAAATGAACTCCATGGGAGCGAGGGAGGGAGGGGTATTACACAGCTTTGGAGCGGGTATATGGAGCACCCCCAGTGCTTGGAGAACGGGAAGGAGAAGGCAGAGAGGTTTGAACAAGACTTCTCTCGCTAGGGAAACATTACAGGGGAATATCTGTAACAATGTCATGCCGATCAACTTCCTGCAGTTCACAGCCCAAATATAGCCAGGCAGCTGGAGACCGAACTTCCTCAGCTACATAATGGAAACAGTAAAGATTAAGCAAAGAATTATGTCACCTATTCATTGTACTCAGAAAAATCATGGATGACCACCACAGCCAATTCAGAAAGTGTGTCTAGTTCCCACTTCTGCTCGTGGGAGGCCCGGGGAGAGTCCCTGCTGTGGGATGTGCTTGTTGTTCACAAGGGTATGACAGGCCATGCACTGAAAGTGGATTTAATCCAGAAGGAGTTTTGAATCTATTGGCCATGTGCTGGGCAGTATCCCTGCTCCTGGTGCTGCAAACCTCTTTCAAGTATCTGGTCCCCAAATTGCCACTTTCTGTGAGGAAAAGCTGCCACAGCAATGGCAGCTGGCCAGAGTGTCCCAGAGTGTAGGGAAGGGCTGTGTTCCCTCTGCCGAGGGACTCCCGTGGCAGTCTCCTGAAAGCCATGCAGAGGGGCTCTGTGGGATGGGCTCAGCCTGGCAGAGGTGACAGTAGCAGCCAGGGCTGCATTTTGCTGGGGACAGATTTTGAAAGCTGGTCTGAAAGGAGCCTGTGGTTTTAACAGCCTCATTTCCCAAACCAGTTCCGACTGCCTCCAGTGGAGCTGCACAGATGGAAGCTGCCATCTCATCCCTGCCAGGATGCATTACCCCCGATCCTATCACGAGCACGAAACTGGTCAAACCACTACAAACTGAAAGGCTGGAAGAGCAGCTGGAGGAGCTGCTGAAAAGAAGATACAGACATAAAAAGTGAAATCAGAAAGCACTCATGATTCCCTGTGGTGACCTTGCATACAAATTCCCTTGATGCATCCAAAAACCCCAAGACAGGGGCCTCCTCTGGCAGGTGCCACACCAGCACTACTCAGCCGGTCCTGCTCTCCCTGACCACCCTTCCATCCCTCTCCAACGCTTTTTGCTGGGCCCCACTGAATACTCCCAGCAGCAGAGCTTTCAACTGTGACAAGCAGCTTCGGGCCAAAATCTTGTGGTTATGAAAGCACGGCAAGATATATTCTGTTTCTGAGCTACTTGGCTCTCGCCAAACCTCACAGTGTATAACTCCAGTGGTTTCCAGAGGGGACTCTCTAGAAGCAATTCTCCTACCTGTTCTGGTGAACCATGAGATCAGGACAAGTGCTACTGCAGAAAAAAAAAAAGCAGAGCTATTGCTCATGGTAAGGCCACCAACATATTCAGGCATGCAGCCAAGCACCAGCAATCCCATCCATCCAGGAGACACCACCCTGAGCCAAAAGGCAGAGGTTCAGGTCTGCTTGCATGTTTTGGAGGGAAAGGACATCCAACCACGGTGGTTCCTCCATCTGGCACAGCCCTGTTTATCTGCTGGCACTCCTGCCCTGGCAGCGATGCTCTGCTCGGGTGAGGACAGCCCTTCAGAGATGCCCAGCTCATTTCCTGCCCTCTGCCATTGTTTGGGCTGATCCTTTGTTTGTTTGCTTTTTCTGAATGCTCTCAATTAGGACTTGTTGGGAAATTGCAAATGCCACTTTTTCTGCTGGAAAATGTTGATTCATCAAAGTCAGCACTCCCTGCAGGACTGGACTGGTTTTAGCAAGGCAGGATTTGAAAGGATGAAGGGACATAGAAGGTTCAGGTGCCTGCTTTTCATCCTCTGCATCCAGTTGCCCCAAACCCGAAGCCAACCACCAGGCTATGGGCTACCCAAGGGTGGTGGATGCTTTTGCTTCTGCTGAAAGATTCCAGAAGGTGACCACCAAGGTCAGGGAGGGACGGACAGCCCCACGTCCATTTTAGGGACCCAAGCTGTCTGAGCTCTCTGCAGAGCACATGCAGGTGCTGTTGCTCCCTTCCTCCCCAAAGCAAGAACTGTCCTGGAGATGAGTGGCCTACAGTGAGCTATGCTGCTCTCCAGGAGGTGCAGGAGAAAATACTGCATCAATTTTAAAACTGTAGAAAGCCTGGAAAAAAAAAAATAAAAGTTCTACACTTCGCTTTCTAGAACTGAAAATAACATAAAGGGCCAGCTCTTCACTTTTTAAAAGCTGCAGTAAGGTGAAGGCCAAAGGAGAACAAAGGTACTTTTTCCCCTTTTTCTGGAGCTCCAGGGAAGGAAGCCTGAAGGCAAACCTGTGCATTTTCCACACTGGAGCACATGGCTCCCTGGCTTGCAAATGTGATGCTGCTGGCTTGCTGACCCTGTGCTGCAGCAGGGCAGGCAACTTTAGCCCCCTACCCCATCCAAACCCAAGAATGGGTGTCCTTAAGGTCCTTGCTGACATCTTTAACGGTGGTCCAGGATGGAATTTCTTTATAAAGCCTCCCTCAAATCCTTGTGCCCTTGCCCAGGCCATTCCCTGTTCTCAGATGTGCTTGGGAGATGTCACATCTTATGAATTGCTGCAGGAGAAATGACTCAAGGACAGGGAATGCCGCATCCACTGACCTCCCTCCCCGCTTCTCCTCTTGCCAGGCTTTGCATTGTGATGTTTGGGAAGCAAATGCATCCAGTCCCCTTTACTCTGACTCAGCAGTTGCTCTGAAGTGATTTTTGCGGTAGCGGTGGGGCATCATGCCTGACTAAAATATCTTGGCTCTGCTACTCTTGCAACAAACTTCCAAAGGTCTCATGCTCATGGTGGAGGGCAATTTGAAGAGAATGCAAATAAAGGCTTCGGTTCATTCATGCTGCTTGAATAGAGAATAGAAAGCTGAGCCGCAGAGCGGATTGCAGGGTGAATTCTTTGGGCTGCTGAGTTGTTAACACTGCCCAGAAAAGAAAGGAGCAAAGTTGCCCCTGTCTGCCACGTGCATGAACCCTCATCCGACAGGGCAGCGCTACGGTTTCGAGGAAAGGGGAATGATGTGCACAGAAATGGGGATGGAGGGAGCCTCTGCAGGGCACTGACCATCAGGGTCCCTGGTGATCGGGTGGCAGATCATGTCCTCCAGGTTGCTGGATGGGCTGCACTGCTCCAGTTTATCTGGAGAGGAAAGGAAGGCTGCCACTTTCCCGGAGCTAATCCGACTGTATTGTTTCCTTTCCGGGAAACCACACATAGAGAGCTCTCTATTACTCTGGGAACTTAAGAGATTCACTTTAAGAAACAGTGGGTCTATACCCTGGGATTTATTTCTTTTTAACCATCTTATCAGCATTTTAGAAAATTTTAAACCTGCTTACAGCCTCTCTCCTTATCTGCAGAGTGATTCCCTAATAACAGACTTGCAGCAGTGACTTGAGTTGGAAAGCATGCACTAAGCAGATTCAGTGTTAAGACCTCAAATTCACTCTGATTTAGACCAACCTCACCAAAGATACCTATCTTGAACAAAAAATAGTCCTTCTTCCTTCTCCTTTCACTCTGGGCAGGAAGAAAACTTTAGGTCAGGCTATAAATTGATCTGGAAAGTCACTGCCAGCACATTGTCTCTGGCTGAATTATTCCTGCATGCTGTGGGGAGGAAGGAGGCTGGTTTTTTCCAAGCCCAGTGCTAGGCTGGCTCTCACATGCCCCCCAGTCCTGTTGGGCAGAGCAGGCAGGAGCAGATCCAGGACAATAACGGGAAGTGAAGCAAGCCTGTAGGAGTGCACAAGGAAATGATCTGAGCCTCGATCATTTCCCTCCATCCCTCAATCCTTTCCCTCCATTCCCAGTCATCTCCAGGACTGTCAAGAAAAGGTGGACAAACCGCCTGAGCTGCTCCAACCTCCTTTCTGTTGCTGAAAAAGACAGCCAAAATACCACTTTATTTATTTATTTATTTAATTTATTTATTTTTCATGCCTGGTACATGCCAGGATTGCCAGGATCTCCAGAATGCATGTGGTTGCTCACACTAAAAATTCCCACAAATGTTTTCAGACTCTGGAAGAAAACGGATAACAGAAATTAATTTGGCTTTCGATTTCCAGGTTGTTGTCGTTTGGGCTTTGTAATGCTGGATTTTGGCAGTGGGGGTGTTTTACATAACTGCCAACTTCTGAAATGTAACTTTTTGTCAGAAAATAATGCGGCTTCCTCTTTTCTAATCAGAAAACGGAAAATCAAATATAAAGGACACCACCCACCCTACACTGACGAGAAACCATCCTGTGGAAGTTTCAATGGAAAAAATTCTACCCTTTTTTCCCCTTATCAGAAACCTCCTCCACTTTGGAGACTGAGACCCAGCAGGGTCCTGGCTCTGCAGACTTGCCTGCCAGCAGGTCTTGCACACCCAAGTTTCAAGCTTTTCCTACATATTTGGGCGGATTTTTAAAACTTACCACAAAAAAATACCCTCTTAGCCCCTGGGCTTCTACTGATTTTAGTGGCAAGAAAAAGAAATCACAGCGAAAAAGACCAAGACCTAGTCAAAACACACCCGGGTTGCACACCACAGCCTGCTCCTCTCCTGCTTCTGAAATTGTTTTTTCAATATGTCTGCAGCCTAAACCTGGCCACATTTTTCCAAAAGCTGGCACCTTGTCCCGAAATAATGAATTTCAACTCCAAATAAGGAAAAAACCTGACCCCATGAAATTCTGATGAAATGTGGACAGGTTATTTTTCAGTCCTAGTCCTGGTGCAGGTGTTCTGAGATGGGTATCCAATGTGCAAACCTGTGCTCCCACAGCACTTTGGCTCACCAAACCATGGGTGCTTCCCTGAGGTCTGGAAGCAGTGACAGGGAGGGGACGAGGTCACCCTTCAGCCCGTCCATTCAGGGTGCAGAGGGTTCATCTGGCTCAGCCTGGCTTATGCCTTAAGCCTATGGGAGGACCACCAAAGGCTGAAGTCCCTCTTGTCAAGCACTCCTCCAGCAGCAGCTCCTTTGCCCTGCAGGATCCCTGACCTCACCCCAGGAACAGTGAGCAGCACTGAGCACTGACATCATGCCCATTTTTCCTTTATGGTTTTGACTACAGAGCCCGGATATCATTCTCAAGATGCTTGCCCTTCCTCACCCTGTGGAGCTGTTGCTTTGACTGCCCCGTTTCTCTGTGCATCCCATTTAAGAACACAGGACTGGGAGCAACTTTCAAGTCAGTTGCCTTGTACCTTGCTAACCTCACATCACTGCCTTCTTCATCTCCAAAACGGCTTTAACATCCCAATTTCTCCCTTTAGCCTGTGTGCAGTTTTAGTTTCTGGAAACTTTCCTGAGGAATTCATCCTCTCTTGTTGGGCTCCACAGTCTGCACAACCTGGAAAAGTTCCCGAGGTTTCACATATCTGTTCAGAGCAAAGCAATTATCCGTGGCTCTGTCACTGAAATAGGGCAACACAAAAATGTTGGGAATCTGTAAAAGCCAGATTCCTGCGACGGCTTTCCCTTCTCCTGCAGTCCCAGCTGCTGCCAGGGGATGGAGCGCAGGTCAGCCCACAGCCGGATCCCGCACCCCTGCCTGCACCTGCCTGGCAGCACCGTCTAGGGCAGGGCACGGTGGCACGGCCACCCGCAAAAACAGTGGGGAAAGACTGAAAAATACAGAACGTGTTGGGGAAAAACTCCCTGAAGATGTGATGCTGGAGTAAGGCTTGGGACCAGGGCCATGGGACCAGCAGATCTGGGGCAGCGAGGAGATGGCTGGAGCGATGAAAACAAGCTGCCTGTCAACCCACATGGCCAGAGACCTGCAGTGATGATGAGTGGGGCTGCTGACGCTGCTCTTGCTCTTCTCTTTGTTTAAAGGTGGTATTTCTTCAAGGAAGAGGTTGGTTGCCTTTCTGAACCTCCTGGCTCCTGAAGCTGGGAGCACCAGCCTGGCTCTCAGGGGCCAGGGCACCCTCAGCACCAGTTCAGAGTCACCCTGCAGTTCACCTCCTTTCTGTATGCTCTGTCCAGCATTTCCTCTGGTGTAGCAGGGACCTGTGACCTGCTGTGGGTCGCATGGGCCTGTGTTTTCAAGTCACAAATCACTTTTTTGAGCAGATCAAGGTTTAGGCCTGCAATAACCTCCAGCTGCAAAGAGCCTGTGCTGGGCAACAACACCCTGGGCTCTTGTGGCTTGCCCTGGTGCTGAAGGACTGCCAGAGCATAGATATATGTCCTGAATGGAGACATTAATGTCTCAAAGCTGGGACATCTCCCCACCCAGCTTTGCCGTGGGGCTGCTGCACAAATCCTCACTCCCACACATCACATTTTATGGGATCGTGGTCCTCCTCCTTGATCATGACACAACTTTCAGAGCTATTTCAGCTATTCTGCTCTTGGGGACAGCCATTACCCCAGCCAGCACCTCCTCACCGGGGATGAGGCCCTAATGAGGGTCATGAAATGATGCTACAGCCAGCAGAGGGAGTGCTCAGAGCTTCAGGATACACGGGGACAGCTTGGGAAGTGCCAAGAAAATGTACTAAACCCAAGGCGGGAGTGATAGGGTGCTGAAGTAAAGGTTGTCCCTGGCTCAGCTGCCAGCCTGGTGATGCTCAGCTGTGAGAGGATGGGGAAAGGGATCTGCAGTGAACTGTCCTGGAGACCTCGGGTACTGGATGAGCCGGAGATGAGGATCCACAGTGACAGACATGCTTGAGCCTCTTAGGCTTGGGGAATTTTGCAGAGCCTGTTCTAAGCTGCCAAGGGAGGTCCCCCCCATTCATTCAGTTCTGGCTTTGGGCTCTTAACTTCGTGCTTTGGGCTTTCCAAGTGAAGTCATTGCTGCACCTCAATTAGTAAGGAATGACTCCTATAGCATTTTATTTCCAAAGCAATTGTCCTTGTACCTCACAAAGGTGCTGGAATCAGGAGGTAGTCTGTGGGCTGAGAGTTGTGGGAAGCTCAGACTCAGCTCTGCCCACCAAATGAGCATTTTAAGCAGATCTTCATTTGAATTCAGGCCAAACAGAGCAATTTGTATTACTTTAGTGAATTAAGGACTTAGATATCTGGCAATATCTATAATAGTCTCTTATGTTAGGGAAAAGGTCTAAATTATTCTCCATGAAATACCTCAGTGGTGGTGGGGGCTCTCCACTCACAATATTAGAAATATAATTAGTTTTCCAAATGCACACCATCAAAGACTTATGCCTAGTCCTCTCCTAACTATGTGGATTCCCCAGATTTTTAAATGAAGGTCCTTCAAGCACCGATGGGCAATTTTGAACTCATCTCTGAGCAGATCAATAACTAAAAGCAATGTAACGAAGTCAGGTGTCTCTGGATTGTGTTAGGACAAGCCCATGAGAGGATTCTGATGTGGATGAGATAAATGCCATTAAATCACTTGCAGGGTGAGGTTTAAGTGGGGAAAGCATAGCACCGAGTGTTAGGAAGGTGTTGTGCATGGTGAGCACCACCGCAGGCTGATTAACACCTCATGCAAACCCTATTGCAAGCCTGATAAAAGACAATGGGACACATTTTCACCCCTAAATACATCAGGGATGAAAGGGAGCTGGGGAAAGAAGCAGAAAAGAGCAGCAGGAATGACCTGACCTGCCTGAAACGTGCTTTTCTACTAGAGAGCAAGGAAGCTGGCTCTACATATCTGAAAAAAGAGTTGAGAGAGACTTGGTGGCAACAAAGACAGTGGTTGTGAGAAGAGTCTGGATGGTGCACAGTGGTCAAATGCCTTCTGAGGTTTAATGTATAGAAGGTGAAGTTAAGCCCATCTGGACTGGTGTTTAGTGGTAAAGAGGCAACTAGTCAGAGGAATAGTCCAGCTATCAACAGAAAAGATTTGTAGGGTTTGAATCAAGGGAAGATGACACGTGTTCAGTGGAACAGAGCCAAGGCCAGAGAAGCTCTCTGCTTGAACCCCCTCTTTTGCAGCCATACCCCATTACAGCTGAGATGTGGCAGTGATGCCACCAGCCCAGGCAGCCTGTTGATTTTACTATTCCCTTCCCAAAGCCAGGATCAAATGAGGAGAATAAATCCATAGGAAGGAAATGTTCCCTCCTACCTGCAGTTGCTTTCCAGTTAAATCTTCCTTCCTGGTCAGGAGAGATCTCATGCAGCTCTGCAACAGAAGACCCTGTCTGTCCCACCAGCTCTGTCATGTGCTGTTATTTGGTCCCAGCTTTTAGGTGGAGATGCCTTGACCCAAGACAGCCTGGTATTTCCAGCTTATAGCTACTCAAAATAAATCTGAGAGGAAAGACAGTACTTGCTCGTGATGTGGGTGACTCCTTCAAAAGCTGAGCCTGCCTCATTCACAGTAAACTGGGACTGGGAAGCCTTCATGAAGATAGAAGGGCAAATCCTGTGACAGGTTCAATGAAGCAATAGGGAGAAAAAGGCAATGCAACATGGCTCAAGCAGTGATTCATTTGGACTTTTCGTATGATTAACTCAAAATCAGCAAGAACGACCAAGCTGTTAGCAAATCCATTTTAGACATGAGCAGCCCTCTAAAATCAGTCTTAGTCTGTAATACCCTCCACATGTGCTACTGCAAATCCCCATTTTGACAACACCTGATGGCTGGTGCAGAAGCAGGAGAAAACTCCATCCTGCAGGGTGGTGGGAGCTCTGGTGTGGTGCCTTTCCCCTGGACTGCCACACCCTGCCCCTGCAACCTGCCCCATTGTGTTTGGTCTGAGTTGCTCTTGCAGCCTCCTGTACCTCCACCTCCCACCCCACAGCTGATTCTGTGCCTGGAGCAGCTGGATTTGGGATGCAGTGATGCTGCTGCCTGCAAGGGAGTTCCATCCACCATCTGGGCTTAAGACCTCAGGAGCTTCTTGCCCCCATTAGATGGTCTTGCAAAAGCACCACAGGATCAGTCCTGGTGCTGGAAACCAGTGGGCGGAGAGAGGTAGGTCACAGAGGCCAGCATGTTTGGTAACCAGAGGCCATGTGGTAACGGCAGGGAGAAGAACAGCCCAGAAGATGGGAATCACCACTAAAACCCTCCAAGCGTGGTGGAAGTGGCTTCCTCAGCCCCAGCTTTCTCGGTGGCCTTGTGCAGGTCACATAGCCCTCTTGCAAGCTAGCACCACTCCCTGGATCTCACCCTCCATGCGCTAGCCACCAGCCAGGGCACACCCTTCAAAGCAGTTACTGAAGCTCAAGGGCTGTTTCCCCATTTTATTGCAGGGATCTGGGTCTGTTTCCACTCTGAGGACAAGAACCTGGCTCCAGTCATTGCTATCCTGGCAGAATCGTGCCCAGAAAAGCATGCTTAATTTAAAAGCCAAGTGCCAACATCCCAAGCTGGTTGTTTAGACTAAATGAAAGGTTTTCAGGAAAAAAATCAGTCTGACTTAAATTCCACCCCCCTTCCCCAGGAGATTACTCCCTATCTGGTTGCCTCTCGAAGGTGGGAGCAAAGGCTTAGCAGTGAGTCATCTTTTACTTTGTATACCCCGACAGTGCTATTACTGCTCTCATGTGGGTCTCTGGGAACGGCGAGGGCGGCCGTGGGTGGGAGAAAGCGGCCACGAAGCGTCAGCCGCCAGCGTGGGTTTGCACCCCAACTGCATGTGGGGGGATCAGTGAGGCATCCCCAGGAATATCACCCTCCCCTAGACAGTTCTGGCATAGGGCGTGCTGCCCTACACGAGCGGGGTCTCAAGGGATTGGGATGGGAGCTCTTGAAACACCCCAGTGACTCAGACAAACATGAGATGACGCTCATGTAAGTTAATTAGTGAGCGAGGGTAGTACTCTGCCTGCCCAAATGAGCCCGAAGCCCCTGGGCTGACTCACTGGAAACAGTGAGGATCCCCCAAAAAGGGATACCGAAGCAGCTCATGGGAATCAGCAGTTGCAGGCACTCATCATCTCCAATGACAGGAGCCCCGGAGTGGCACCCAGCAGGTCTGGCCTGAAATAACTCGCCACCTCGGACACTGAGGTTTCTTGGAGGGAGAGCAACTTTCCTCTAAAAGGAAAGGGGATGCCTGCTATCCATTGCAGGATTTTTCTCTCTCCTTGTATCACATGTAGAGACAAAGGAATTCATTCTATCTCTGGAAAACATCTTTTTATTTTTTTCCGCTTTGGATTAGGTTCGTGGAGAAGAGATTGGTCCAGTCTGGCACCTCTTGTGGTTACTGTGCTTGTTTTGACTAAAAAACACCCGTGTGATCTCTACATATTTGAAATGGTTGCCTTTAACGCAAAAAAAATCTAAACAAAAATCTCTGCAAGTTACTTTCAGGCAAAACAAAAATTCCTTTGGCACAAAGATCAACCTGGTGGACTGAGATGGCTCAGCAAGAGACCCACCTGGAGAAATGAAGGGAGGAGAGGTGGGCAGATTTGAAATAGGGATGTGATTTCCATCACTGTCATTGCACTTGCTGATCATTAGACATGTCCAGGTATTTGCATAGCTACAAGGGCTCACTGCAGCCACCTGTCGTAATTAGGGATGCCCTAAACTGGGACCAGCTGAAGTCGAAAGCACTATTTCCAGTAAGTTTTGTGTTGTCTCATTGTACATTTGTTCATGCAGGTGTTTTAATTACTCTCCAGTTACCACTGCCTCAGCAGCACATCATTGCAATGGGCTCAGATCAAGGCAGAGGGGCTGTTGCAGGGTTAGAGAGGGCACATATGCAATGTCACAGGGATGCAGGAGTCACCTCCAGCTCATACAGGTCCAGGCACTGAGGGTGTGCATCCCACGAGCTCCGCTGGGAACACACGCACCGAGGTTAGAATCCCAGCGCCACGGGAGGTGGCTGACGGTGCCTCTATCCACACATGGATTATGCAGGGAACGCTCCTGGGGGGTCTCCCTTGGCCGTGGTGATATCTTTCACTGCAGCTTTCTTTAAACTGTGGGGAAGTTGGATTAGGTGAGGAATTCCACAATTTCTTAGCTTTTCAAATAACATGTCTGTGATATCACCCAGTCTGACTTGAGCTCCCACCTGCCTTGGGAATTCAGTTAACCCTTTGCCTGTTGACTTCACAGAGGGCCTCTCTGGAGCCCGTTATCTCTGGCTGATGAAGAGACGTGGGGACTCAAGTGACACCACCAGAGTGGTGCCGGAAATAGGAGGTAGCATCTGAATCACCTGCCATTTGGCTCTACCTACTTAGACAAGCGCTCGCTTCCCCCTCAGCACAAAAATACATTTGGACACACACACACACACACGCCTGCACGTGCTACGCAAGCATACCACCTGCTGTTTTGAAAAGCTTACATGCATGGGTTTTTGGGGAGGGTTACCTTCCAAGCAATTAGTAATTAGCTTAGCAGTCTCAAGGGTCCTATCCTGTGTGAGGTCTCCTGCTCCAGAAGGGCTGGGATCTCTACAAAACCCTTGCTTCTCTCACCAGAGCCTTTCTGAAACACAGCTGGCAGCATAAAAAGCCCTCCTCCCCATCACACAGGATTGTGTTATACCTGTGACACTACTTGGAAATGCCAACCCCAGCTATACACCTGTCCTTGAAGGTGAAAGAGCTATGAGCTGGTGACATCTCCAGGCCCACCCTGGCTGGGACCTGGCACAGGGCACAATACCCAGCTTGGCTCTGCCAGCACCACGCCACACGATTGCCATGCTCAGTGAATTTTTCAGCAGCAGAATATAAACATTTCTAGTGAAGTGCACTTAGAGTGAGTTGCTTTGCCAAGAGCTGCTGCCTCCCCTCCTTGGCTGTGATTATGAGAGAGAGTTTTGTTTAAGCGAGAAAACAAATTGTCCACACCTCTTCCCTCCCCATTGGGCATCCATCACCCAGGGATAGGGCAGTGTGGTCCAGAGGGGATGCTGGCAGCATGGGTGGGCACAGGATGTCCCTGTGTCACCCGCATCAGGAATGGGAATGAGGTGAGGGTGTAAGTTATTGCAAACTCCTGTACAGCCCCTGACAGATGTAGGTGCTGGAAGTCCCAGCCTCAAAGGCAACAAGGCAACAGGGGACAGACTTATTCCTGTCACGAGCTGGTGCATGGGGATGAAAACCAGAGGGAAATTAAGTGGCTTGCCCAAGGTGATGTGTGGCTGCAGTGGCACAGGAAGGCTCTGCATGAGCCCCGTGCTGCCCCTCGTCCCCATGCCCACAGCCACCTGCCCACGGGACCCCAGCCCCACATCCTGCTCTGGGGTCTTCACTGCTCAGCTAAGACATGAGGGCATCAGTTGCTAGGCCTGGCAGCACATCTGTCCTTCCCAAAAAGGGAATGAAGAAGTGATCCCTGATAAGGTGTGAAGCCCTGGCCTGGAGGAGATGCTGCCACCCAACCCTCTGACCTAAGACAATGAGAGCTGCAAACAAAGATCAGCACTGAAGCACAGCAGCAATGCAAAAAGAAAGGGGGAAAAAAAAAAAAAAAAAGGAAGAAACGCCTGAAAGATACATAGCTGGGATTCCAGAACCCCTCAGAGGTATTCGGGCTTAGCCAACAGGCTCGGGGTTTTTTTTTCAAAGCCATTAATTACACAACAGAGACATATCTGCACCACTCCACCTCTCCGCGGCAAATAAGGGCCCCACATATATTGTCTAAAATGCATCACCCTCCATGCTCCATGCCATCAGCTCCCCTGGGCACTTGGAAAAATAACCCATCCCATGGTCCCATGGTGGTATTTGCAGCTGGCTCTTGTGTCTGATTTTCTGCAGAGTTTTGAAAGGGTGCTCAAACCATGCACCTCCAAAGGGTGCATCTGAAATGCATGAGCTGCGTCCGTAGGGGCAGAGGGTTGGAAATACCATCCTGATTACCTGAGCAGCTTTTCTGAGCTGATTGCACAAGGCCGAGCGGCAGGTCTCCAAGAAGTTGCACCAAGGGAATATTGGTGCATATAAGGACTGCAATCACCTCCGGCATGGCCCATCACTGGCATTGCCACTGGCCACCCAGTGATGGCTGTTCTGTTGAAGCTGCTGGAGAGGATCTCAGAAACAGCTGCTGTGTCTCATTTTTTGGGAAAGAAGAACTTACTAAAAGCTCACTTGCTTTCTCTCATGAATCCATCAATACGCAGCCAGACTGACCAGTTCATACTGACACTCCTGTGAGCAGGATAAAACATTTTTAAGGATGCTCCCTGAGTTTTCCAAGTGCAGACAGAGTGAAGTGGTGTGTATGAGGGTGCCTTGCTGGAGGATGAGACACAGACACCCTCAGAGGACGTGGTGTGCTCCTGCTCAGAGGCAAGTGGCATCCCTGCACACCAGCTTCCCAGGGCTCAGCTCCTCCCTGGGAAACACACGGATGCCTGCTACTAGTGCTGCTTTCCCAGAACACCCTCATCAGGTCATCCCTGCAGGGACACAGTGATGGGTCACAGTCTTCACCCCAAAGAACTCCTAGTCCAAAGGGTTTCCTGCCATCTCCTGTAACATGTTTCATTTGCAGGATGTTTTGACTCAGAGCTTGCTCTGTAGACAGACCCATATTTGTACAATGCTGTAAAGAGCCAACTTCATCTCCTGGTGCTTGGAAGAACTAATTGTACCTGCTGGAGCTTTTATTGGTCATTAAACAATCTTGGACCACTTCTTCCCCATGACATTCCAGTGGGTATTTTGATGGAAATGCTTAAAAAAAAAGGAAAACAGGAAATGGTGATGTGCTTAGCTGTTAATATAGGCACAGACACATCTTACTTCTCTGCTACCCTGTTTGTTACACATTTTTGACACAAATAATCAGACAAAACTTGGAACCTTCTGGGCTCCCTCTGCAATGAAAAGAAGCTGGGGAGAGGGCAGGCGTTTCTCCTTTTTTACCCTATTCCACCCTTCTTGGAAATTCCTTTTGGGAATTCGTTAGCTGAGCTGGAGTCCTCCTTGGCAACCAAGGATAACCAAGAGATGTTTGCTGTTCCACAGATGATGGGGAGAAAGGAGACGCTTTTCTCGCTTTCTGGGATAATCTGACGCTGGGACCCCTTGGCCTCCTTTTTTTGGGCCACGCTGCAGACAGCATCCCAACAAAGCAGACCCAGTGAGCTTCACTCGCTGAACATCATTTGTGCTTTTACAATTCCTCCATCACACTTGGCCACAGGGACACCTCTCTACCCGACATGCTCCTTCCTGCAGCCTCTTGAGCCGTGTGAGGCTGCTCACACTGGAGTTTTTCTCTAGTCACTGGGGACATTGAATTTTAAAAGACATTACAGGAATATCAAGTCTGTCCAGCCCATAAAAAAATGCATAGTTTTTCCTCCATATAAACAGGGATAAAACACTACCCTGTTTTCACTGACAGTGCCTTTTACCACTGTCACAAATTCCTCTGGCACGGTGCAATAACTTACCATGGAATAACTTCATTTTTGCTTTGCTCAGCAACCTCCAGGTCCTCAGGAAGCAAATGCCAACACCTCTCCTGAACACCTAAGTCCAGTAAGTACTCCAAGGCATTGGTAGATCTGGGCAGGAGTTGATATAAGAGTCCCTCTTTTTCTCTGAACATGCCAAAAATGGTGCCCTGCTGACACCTAAGGGCAACTGGCTTTTTCCCTGCCCATATGACAATCCTGCAGCAGAAACCCTCTGGGCTGGGAGCATGGCCTCAAAATGTTCTCTCTACCCAGGGGTGCCAGGAGTCCTAAACAGACCTGCCCAGCTTCTGCTCTTGTTTGTTCCTTGTTGACCAGGGGCCTCAGGTGAATTATTTCTCTCACTCTTAGTTCTTTGACTTCAATTTTTTTTGCAGGGACCTTCCATATATCACATCCCCCTTTGCCAGTGAATCTTTCCCGTTCTAACAGCTTAGTGTGCCCCAGGATCAATATATCTCAGCATGCAAGGACACGGTGTTATTGTCAGGTTCCTGGGTTGTACAAAGCAAAAGGTATCACTTTCTTAAAGCCACTGAAAGATACTCTGGGCCAAGCACAGTTATTCCTCAGCCATTAAACAGCTGTGTATAGGACTCTGGCTCATCCCTCTCCAGCCTCACTATGGATGACTTCTTCTAGTCCTCAGTGACCCACAGCCTGCCCTCACCTTCCTTTTGGCTCATCTTGGACATCTCAATCCAGATTTGTGGGGCTTGCCAGTAAGGCAGCCTGGTTTTTCCTAGCTGTCCTCACTCTTGACATACAAGATTTTAGGGGGACATATGAGAATACAAAACTGGGAGACATTTGTGGTGCTGCAGGCACAGCCCCTGAACCGTGCACCACAAATCCCTGCTCTGCCCACCTTGTCACTTGTGCTGTAATTGTGAAATGAACAAAACGGGCATCACAGGGTGTCTTGTTTGGGCTGCGATTAGGTGACCTCTCCTCTCTTTGGATTTTAGGTAGGAGAGGAAGGGAAAAGTCATGTAAACAACCCCTTCCCTGAAGGTATCTGCTTGGCTCACCTCCCTAGCAGCATCTCTAACATCCACTCTGGCCCAGGACCACTGCATTTCTGCAGTTATTTACATTCCTCTGCCTTTGCTGAAGCTCACATCCCTGCCTGCAAGGTCCAGGCTGGCCCAAGCTTCCCTGGTCTTCCCCCTTTCCCTGGAAAGCTTTCCGGCCCAACGCCACGTGTTGGTGGCCACCCACGAGACGCTTTGATCAGCTCAGATGGGCAGTGCCGCCAGGAGGCTTTGCAGTCTGCCCCAACGCTTCCGAGCTGCTGCAGCAGCAGAGGCTTTCCCTCTGAGTTCCCGACATCCCCTGCTCGTTTCAGGGCACCTTTCAGATACTGCTTTTATTTCAGCTCCCACTTCAGCTTCACTTAGTTTCAGCTCACTTTGGTTGACTTTGCTTTGCAAACACTGTCCTTGCTCCTTGCAAATTTAACGGGAGCCCACAACCATGATTTCTCTCCTGCACCGACGGCCATGGAGGTCAGACAAATGCAAGAGGCAGTGGTTTATTTTTATTGTATTTTCAACGTTTTCAGGTGATGCTTTGCTGCAGCCCCATCCACTTTCACACCAAAATGCTTCCTGGGATGCTGTGTTTTTGCAAGACCCTTGGTGGTCAGTGCTGTGCTCTAGAGGCCTTCCTATCTCTTTCTTTCTGCCTCCCTGTCTTCAGCTTTGCTGCGTCCTTGGCTCTACTGGTCCTTCTCCTGCTCTCCTCTGCAGGCCCTCCTTGCAGGCAATGCCAAGGGCTGGAGTTTGGGGTGGAGGCAGCTATTGTTCCAGCTATCTGCAGTGTAATGTTCCTTATGACTGTATTAAATGAAGGGCGGAGGTCACACATCCCTAGTTTAAATTAGGTTTCGGCTGACCTTTAACAATATTACATTCGTGGATCTTCTCATAACTCACCGAATAAACTCCCAAAGGGTTTTACCACCTCCCTCTTTTCTTCCTACTGTAAGGATGCCCGAGGCTTAATGTGCTTCTCTCCAATTTCACTTTGATTTCTAATCCTATCCCCTTCCTCCCCCCCAATACAGATATATTCACTCCTTTAAAGGTGGGGGGAAAGAACCTGTTCCTTTTCTCTTCTGGGCGACAGCTCTTTCTTTTGTGTCTCTTTCTTCCCTTCCCCGCCCCCCTCCTCTTTCTTGACACAATGCACTATTTATTTGCACTGAAGGATAACTAAGAAGCAATTAAAAGATCAAAAGGCACAAACACAAGTAGATCCAGTGGCAACTTGTGGGGTTTATTTTGCTGTGGCTGCTGCTGCTGCTGCTGAATCTTCACCAAACTGCTGCCGTGTTTTTCCCCCAGCCAAAGGACACCTCTCTTAGTGGGTCGCTTCTTCCTCTAAACCGACTTTTTTATGATCACTATTTTTCACCCCCATTGTTTGCTATTGCAGTTGTTTACTGGAAAATCACTTGTTCTTCTCAGGGAGATTAACCCTCCAAGCTTTCTTTTGTCTACTCTCAGGAGGTCCTTGTGGTGAGCTGGGGGAAGGGAGCTGGGCTCCCTCAGCTATTAACAGTAGCTTACAGCCCTGCTGACCCCCCTGCCAAGGTTGGGTCCTTTCCTTTGATGGGTTTCTGCTTTTGCAGGGAGGAAAGGTGGCTTGCTCTTTGTTAAGACCACCTCTGCTGAGCGGTTTGCGAGGACCCACAGCTGGGATTTACTAAGTCCTGGGTATCTAGGAGAAACTCCAAAAGCCCAAGGTAAGGACAAAACTGGAGCCCTGGCACATGCTGGCAGATGCTCAGTCTCGTTGACAGGCAGGTCACTTCTTTACATGTTTAAATACCAGTGTAGGAGCTGAGAACTGATGCATGTGTTTGAGTCCGATGTGCACGGAACTGCTTCCTCAGCATCACCACCCTCTCCCAGATGTGCCGATGTTTGGGTTGCAGCCCACAGCCCTGACACCAGCACTGCTGGGTGTACCGTGCAAAGACACATCCCAGAGGACAGCTCAGGGAACAGAAGGATGCTAGGGAGGAAAGGAAAGGATGCCCAAAGCCTAGTGAGAAACGACAATCCTGCCCACATTTTCTTGGGCACGTGTAGGGCAATTCTGACTGCCGAGAGATGCACCAAGCCTCCCATCCTTGGGGGCGGGGGGGGGAAATACAAACTTGAAAAAAGCAAAAAATTAAGAGTTTTTTATTGCATGCTGGGGCGAGGACTGCTGCATCCTTGCCCTTTCGCACCACCAGCTATGGCAAGCGCTACCTGACGTGGGCCAACCTGCCGCTCAGGTCTCAGGTAGCCCTGCTCCTCTCTGCTCCAAGAAGGGTACACGCCTGTACAGGGCGCAGCCTGATACGCGTGCCCCTGCAGAGGGGCATCCTCCGGGGCAGCGGTGAGGATGCGGGCACTGGGGGCTGCCTGAGGGCTGCCTCTGAAAGCCAGCGGGGTTCCTTCCCCGGGACAGACCTGCAGGGCAGATCCCCGGGAGCGGTCGAGTGCCGGCCGATGCAGCGCGGTGTGCCTGCCATGCAGCAGCGCGGAGCGGCGGGAGCGCCTTCTGCCCGCGCCGCTGCTCACGCACGGCGGAGCCTGGGAAAAGTCCCTTCGGCTCAGAGGCAGCGGTGCTCGCCTGCAGGAGCCGGCGGGAAGCAGAGGAGACCCAGCGAGCGGGAAGCGCTGCGGGAAGGTGCTCTGCGAGGTGCAAGATCCGGGCGCGGAGGGGCAGCGTCCATGTTGTCCGCACGGACACGCAGGGGTGGCCGCGGGGCTCGCTGCCCGCAGCGGGGCAGGCACGGGGGCCGGGGCAGCCGGGCGGGAATGCCTTTACCGGGGAGCTTTCCGAGCAGGTCGGCGGCCGGCGCGGACACCTGTGCCCGTGTGCACCTAGAGAGGGACCCGTGAGAGGACGCGCTGGGAGATCTCGCCTCTCCCACCCCGCCGGGACTCGGGGCTCGCCACCTCGCAGCGAGAGGCGCCCAATGTGTGCCCCCCAGCATTTTGGGCAAGGGGTCGGGGTGCGGATCCACAGCTCTTCCCCTCACCTGCGGGGCGGCGGGGGATGCACGTAGCCCCCCCTCCCACCCGGGGCCGGCAGAGGGGGTAAAGCCCCCACCTCGGGCAGCAGCCCGCAAAGAAACAGTGCGGCAGAAACTTTCTGTCCCCTCTTCCCTCCCGAGCTGGACTCCGTAGGGTTACGAGGGAGAAGGAGGGAAGAAAGGAAGGGAGGGAGGGAAGAGAGGGGGTTAGACCGCTCTGCAACATTATTGGCTGCCGTGGCCGGGCTGGTGCTCGCCGGGAGAGCATGCCCATTGGGGGGGATATAAAAGGTATAAAAGCCGGAGCGCCCTGCTTGTCTCCTCGCTCGTGGGGCAGCCAGCCGGGAGCAGCGGGCAGTGAGGCAGCCGGCCCCTTCGCCCGGACCAAGGGAACGCACTCAGTAAACACAAAAGTGAGAGCCACCCAAGGGGCAGCCAAAGCAGGAGGAGAGAAAGAGAAGGGAAGAAAAAAAAAGGGTGAAAAACAACCCAGGAAAAAAAAAAAAAAAAAGAAAAACAAAAAAGGAAAAGGAGAGGAAAGGAAAAGCGCTCTCTCGCTCTTTCTCTAGAATAACAAAATACCTGATCGTAACAAAATAACATCCTTCAGACAAAATCCAGCAGGGACTTGACATACCAAAAAGGCAAGGCGAGGAGAACGTGCCAGGGCGCGGGGAAGGCAAGCCAAAGCTGCGATCGCTGCCAGGGCAGGAGAGCAGCATGTCAAGCGCCGGGGCACACACGGATGAGCGCTGCCGGCAGCCCGCCTTCCTCCCCGGCCCGCCGCCGCCGCAAGAAGTTGAGAGTAGCAGCGGCAGT
>VWZT01005814.1:2877-17776 GCA_013397055.1 Pachycephala philippinensis | reverse complement strand
CGGCCGCGGCCGTGCGGGGGCCGGGCCGGGGCTATACGAGGTCACGCAGCGCTGCGCGGCCCCCGGCTGCCCGCCGCGCTCCCTCCGCGCCTCCCGGGCGGCTGCGGGAGCGGGAGACGCGCGGGGAGGGCACCGGCGGGGCTCCGGCTCCCGAGACCGGGGAGGTTTTTAAACTCTCTTCTGCAAAACACTGCGGTGTGTTCGGTCTCGGGAGGGATAAAAATACAGAGAGGAAAAACAAGAAAGCGGAGCCAAAATTGAGTGAGAGTTAATGGTTGGCGTGCAGCCTTCGACTTTCTGTGATTTTTTTTAATTTTTTTTTTTCTCTTCTTCTTCCTTCCCAATTGCTTTTCCCTACAGTAATTGTTTTAAGAGCGCAACTTGGAAAGGTTTTAGCGCTCTGTTGAGCAGTAGGGAATTGGGGTACATGAGGGAACTCGGATTTAGCATAACTGTACCAGCAGATGTGGCTGCCTCGCCTCCAGCCAGGGGCACTTCAGCAGAGTTGCTGATACGCCAGGTCTCGCTAGGGTGGCGTGGAGCAATCAAGTGTAAAAACAAGGTTTGTGTGGGTGGTTTTAAACAGACACCTCGGGAGAGCCGCTGCTTTCAACCCAGGCTTCCTATACAAAGTCTGTAGTTTTCTTCCAAATGCTGGGATGTGCTTGGGAGACGGAGGCCTGTTTTTCTTTGGGTTTGTTTATTGTCAGGTTGTGTGTGTATATGGGTGGTTTTTGGTTTTTTTCCTTTCACTTTGCAGGGTTCAGCATGTTGGGTTTTTTATTCCTCCTCTTGCCTTGATTTAGAGTGGAGTTGAGGAGCCTGGGTCGTGGGGTTTTGTTAAGGATGACTTTGTGCTAAGGACATCTGGAGGTATAAAACTGACTGACACTTCTGTTTTGAGTTCCACTGTGCTGTTTTGGACCCAACTTGACAATTTTGGTGGGGGTGAATGGGTCAGAGCTGTAAATCTTGCTCCATGTTGTTGACACCCACACAAGTTCACTCAGCCTTTCAAAGGGGCTATCCCAGCTCCTGTGAAAATTCATTAAGGGATAAAAGATTTGACACCGCGGGTCCCCTCCCACCACTGCATGAAATTTGAGAGCCAAAATGTGTCTGCGTGTGTGTCCCAGCGCTCTTTCTGACAGGTGATCTTTTTTTCAGCCTGGCTGGAGGGCTGCTGCTTTGACCAGTCAACCCAGAGTTGTCAGTGCGTGTCTTCCCCTCGATTCCTATAGGCTTCAGCACGAGCCCCGCTTGCCTCACGGAGCACGAGAGAAAAGCGTTTCTGTACTTTTCTTTTTTTAAATAAAGCAAACACAGCAGGTGAGGTCTTATTTTTAGAGGGACCGAGGAGTTGGTGTGTTTCCAGCAGTGCATACGAGCACTGTAAGTGGCCCACCCTCTCCCAGCTCGTGTCCTGGGACTGACCTCTCCGATCCTTCTTTGGATTGTCTTTGCTTTTAAAAGCTGATGAGTGTCTTAGCGGGGCAAACCGATATCGGCCTCCCTCGGCACGGTTGGATGAGGGGTCAGGAGAGGTGGGGGGCACCAGGGGAGGAAGTCTGCCTTGGCATTACAGCCCGGCTCTGAAGGGGTTAAAGTTGCTCTGCCAAGACATAAAGCAAGTTCAACGTGTTGTGGGAATATCATTTGCCAGTAGACTCCAGTCACCACAGTTCCTGATTTAACAGCTTAACTTGCTGTTAACTTTCCCTGATACACTCCAGGTTTTGGAAGGGAATGCAGAAAGGAGAGAGGAACAATAAAGAAAGGAGTTAAGTGAGGCTACTAAAACGGACTTAAATCCCTTCACTGGGTCCTGCCAGCTGTCTTTAGAAGAGTTAAGCAAGATTGCATTTCCTTTTTTTTTTTTAATACAATAAATCAAATGTTTCTGGGCCGCATACCAAAATTTATGCAATACACTCTTACTCCCCAGCGGGGTGAGTAAATGGTACTGAATACCCCATTCACCTTTTGCAGCTTGATTTTTCCACAGGCACGGTGGTTCTCCTGCAGCACGTATGGACGTGGGGTGCCGGCAGCGCTTCCCTGCCTGCCCCAGCCCCTGTCCCACAGGCAGCGGAGGCAGGTGCCTCTCTGGGCTCACAGGATGGGAGGCAGAAAGGTGACCGGCGGAGTGGGCTGCTGATGGGGACGAGCAGTGAAGACAAAAAAAGTGAGGGCTAAAAATAGCAGCAGTATTGCCAGCCTCAGCCATATGAATGTCATGTGAGCCAGGTGCCAAGAATCAGGAGGTATTTTATTTTTTTCAAGCCTGAGCAAAACAGCAAAACCCCTGGTCCTCCTGAGTCGGTTTTATTCTCCTAACATCTCAATGGTCAAAAGTTTTGTGTTTTGAAGCTTGCTTCTTCCAAGCTGTGGGTGTTTGGAAATCTCTTTTCTTTTTCAGATGAAAAGAGAGGCTCTTCTGTGGCACAGCATGAGGTGGCTTTTCTGCCTTCAGGTACTGCTGGGCACCTCATCCCTGTGCCTCTGCCCAAGATGCAGCTCCTGGGTGGTTTTCAGCTGCCAAGGCACCTGCTTCTCGCCCTGGCTTCCATTATCCCTTTGCTCCTTGGCACCTCGGGGCGTCATGGCCCGGCGCCCTGCCTGAGGTTGGGTTGCCCCGTGGGCAGGGGCGGCGTTCACTTGGCACTTGTGAGGTTGGCACACGCCCACATCCTGCTCAGAACCAGGTCAGGTCCCCACTCTCCTGGGGCTGTTTACAGACAGGAGTAATGCAGAGAGGCAGATGTTCAGCAACTCTCACAGGCAATCGTCACAGTATCGACACATCAGTCTGCCCATTTTTTTGGAAGGGGTCTAGTGTGAGGGATGCTGGGATGTGCAAACTGGGGTTTTCCCCTCTGGCACATGCCACTGGATTTGGGCTGATGACTTTTCTTTTGCCACGCTCCCTTTTAAACACTGCACTGCTGCACAAAGAAGCAAGATTTTTTTTTCTTTTTGCTGTCCAAATCCAAATTTTACAGACTGGGCCATCTGTCAATTCCCTCCTACGTTGTTCTGTTCATATTAAATTGCAATGAAGGCCAGACTGAAGAAGGAATTAGGTCAGACAGGAGGTTTTGTCTCTGTTTTTGGGGAGGTGTTTGTTGCCCAAGAGGCACCATGGTTTGGTTTTCCCAGCACAAGCCTGGATGGAAGGGATGCTTGAGCTGTACTCTGAGACTTGGCAACCGGGCCTTTTAGCGCATTGTGGCCTCTTGGCCCCTGACTCCCCAGCAGCTGGACAGAAACTGTCGATCCAGCTGATTCAGCAGCAGATCCTGAAAAAATCCTTTAACAGTCTCGGGTGGGAGGGTGACTCCACTGCAGACCTGCCCTCGGGCTTGCTCCCAGCACACCACAGCCGCTCAGAGAGGACCCCCTCTGTTGGAGCTCTCTGCTGGCTGGGGGCTGCCAAGAGGTGTTTGGGGGTCCGTGGCCAAGGGTGCAGCGACGTGTGCTGCAAGGCGGGAATACACAGGAGTTCCAAGGCAGTGGCAGCATTCTGCACATGGCAGCTTGTGGCTGAGCTGGTTCCACTGGCAGCCTGGCTTTGTGTGGGGTGCTGGGGATGCCAGGAAAGGCAGGAGAGGGGCATGAAGGATGGAGAGCAAAGCAGACCCTCTCCAGGGAGGGAGAGGCCAGCAGTGTGTGCTGATACCTCATCTGAGTTCTGCACTGATAATGCTGCTTCAGATGTGGGTTATTCAGGGGTGCTTCAGGTGTGATTCCCAGGATGGTACAGGTCACATGTGCAACCAAGAAATTCCTCTTGCATTCCCCTCTTGCACACTGTGTGGGGTCCAAGCCCTCCTTAGGGGGAATTGGGTGCTCAGGTTGTTGGGCATCTGGCATGTCCAACGCTGCTATTCCCACTGCATCCTAAAGCCTTTGAGCTCTCCCTGGGCACGTGAGGAAGAATGGCAGCCAGCAGGTCTAGCTGACCCTGCTTTGGCAAGAATGGAGTGATGGCAGCTGTACTCTCTCTCCTAGCAGAGAGAGGACCTTGTCCTTTAGAGAAGTGGCCCACTTCCCTCTTGCGGCCTTATTCCTGTTCCATTTCATGTAAGAGAGGCTTTCTAATAAAATAGGAAGGTTCTTCCAAACATTGGTGTGAATTTGCTCCTGTTCCACAGGAGCTGAGGAGGCCATCCCTGCCCTAATACTTGGGACTAGAAACCAAAAGCTGTGCTGACCCACGTTTCCAGTGAAAAATGAAATCTCAGAGGTATTCACAGGGCTTAGATTCATCATGCTGAGCAGCCGTTCAGTTGGCCATGACAACTGAAGCCACATGCTACCTGTGCAGCTGGTGTGGTGCTTGCACCAACCAGGTCGTGGGCTGCAGGTACCCAGCTGTGCCAGGACACCCTGTTTTGAGGAGCAGCACCTGCTCTGGCAGCCGTGGTGAGGCAGGTGCGAGCTCTCCTCCACGGGTCTGCTCATCTCTGCATGGGAGGGAGGGAAGGATCAATTGAAAGGTTATCAGGACATGTTGAGCCAGTGATGGCACCCCGGGAGCCTCTGTAGCCTTTGTGTGAAGGCTGGGGGCTTTTCCTCAGCAGAGTCAGTAGGGCCAAAGGGAGAGGGAAGGGCTTACGGGGTTGGGTTGGGTTGCAGCTCCATCAAACTGGAGACAAACTGCAGCTCTGGGTAGTAAATAAAGATGCTCTTTGCTTCGCTGCCTGGTTTCTCATTACACAGCTACTGGAAGGAGCAGGGAGATGCCAAGGTGACAGCAGAGGGAAGGGCTGGTGGCTGCTGCGTGGGCAAGGGTGGACTCAGTCGCATTTCACACCTCCACGTTAGCCATGCTCTGGATGACAGCACTGGGGCTCTCCCTGTTCCTCCCGTTTCTGGGACGTTTCCTGGACGGAGTTACAGGGTGTGTGGGCACCTGGAAAGAGCTTTCAGTGTAGGCAGGGAAGGCTGCCAGGGGCTTGCAGTGCGGCTTGTGCAGGAGCGGGTATTTTCCGAGGAGCACAAGTGTTTTTCCACAGAAGGTGTCAGGTGTCCCCAGCATCAAATATCGCCTGCTGACAAAATCTCACTCTCCCCTTGCTTCAGAGCATCTCACCCTTTTCTTTAGACTGAATGTGGAGGAAAATGGTGTTTGTCACCTGTGCCACCAAGCAACCCCTTCTTGCCGGGGCAGCTCTGGCTTGGGGGAGGCCAACATGCAGCCTGCTCATTAGCCACAGTGGCCACAGCCAGCATGAGCCTAACTGGGGACAGGGGATTGTGTGGGTGTCCTGAAGTCCTGTATCAGTGCCTTCGATGGCAGCACTGGCTGGTGACAAATCCGTCACCCCAGCAATGAGTGCTGGCACTATCTGAGACCTGGGGACACCAGCAATCGGGATCTGCATGTAAAAAAAGGGCTGAAAAGAGACAGGAGCAGGGTGGTTGGGCTGTTCTCCGTGGGAGATCTGGCTGCTGATGCTGCAGCACCAGGGGCATGACTCCAGCAGTGAAGGTGATGCTCTGTTCATGTTGGGGAGCCCCAGCAAACACCTGTTGGCCACTTGATAAAAAAAAATCAAGGTGAAAAGGTGCTGGTGGTAAAACATTGCAGCTTTGGCAGTACGGTGCCACAGCCTGATGCCATCCTGCTCCTGCTGTAATATAGAACAAAACCTGTGCAGTGTGCTGAAGGGACCATTGCTACTGGAAAAGGTGGTCCTGGTCCCATCACTGCCGATTTGTGACCAGTTTGTTCCCAGGACTGCTGCCTCTCTTGTCCATAGCTCTGGAGGCCTTTTTCCAGTCTTGCTGATTTCTGCCAGCACAGGCTGAGCAATACTAAGGGCATCAAAACTCAAGCAGGAGGAATGCCCCCCATAGCCCACCCAGACCTTGAAACCTCTGTTTTGGCTTTTCCTGCTGCTGATCCCTGTCCTCCCGCTGCTCAGTAGAGCTCTTGACTTGTAAGCATGATGCATTTCTAGCAGTGACAATTTGAGCTACGTGCTACTAAAAATTCGGGAGCAAGGGTGTCTTTATTGCTGGCAGGACCGTAGCGGGGCCTCGGGGGAGCTGGGCTAATTTCCTGGCTGTGCTGCAGACTTCCCCTGTGACCTTGGGCGAGTCATTTAATCTATCCTGGGCTTCGGCTCCATCTCCGAGCATCCCGGGGGGGTGAGGTAATATTCATTAACTGATATTATTCTCGAGTTGCTCAGATGCTATGGTGATGAAAGCTGGATGTGAAACCTACTGTCTTACTTGAATATTAGCAAGGAGAGGGGAAGCTCTGCTTGAGATTAGGGTTGCCACACACCGTCTGCTATTTTGACACGCTTCTCTTCATTTTGAGCTCACCTGTCTGGTCAAAACCCGGCGTTATTTGGCTGTATGTGTACTGTGAGGCTCATCACTGAGGGACTGTAATGCCTGGAACCATCCATGGGTTTTGCCCCGTCCAGTGGGGCAATAGCACCCTTGCTTTACACCTGCAGAAGCTAACACAGAGGTAAAGCTGTTTGGTGGAGCCGAGTCAGGGGAAGTCTTGGGTTAGTTAGCAAATATCCAGGGAGTTTTTTTTAATGCTGTGCACTGTCTGACACTGTCTCAGCCCTCCCTAGTGATGCCTCAGGTGTTTTTCCCATGGGACCACATTTTTCCTGAGGGATGTCTTCTCAGTCCCAACTCTTGTCAGCAAACACAGCTTGTGCAATCAGCCTCTTGATTGCCTGAGCCTCATCTCTCTCATATGCCCGGGACAAAAGCTGTTCTTCCCAGCTTTCCTCAAAAGCCGCTCTAGGACAGGTTGAAGCTTCACTTGTTTTTGCTTTGGATGGACATGTTTTCAGACAGGCCATGAAAACCTGTCATCAGAAGAGGGGGAAAAAAAATACCTACTGATAATAATTTGAATGAATTCCCTTTTAAAAGGGGGGAAAAATAATAAAATCCCACTGTTGAAAGAGCAGGGGAAATAAAAGCCTTTTGGAGGTAGGCTGAAGTGGGATTTTCCAATGGAAAAACCGCTTCAATGCAAACCTTGTCTGCCCGGAGCTGCTGCCCGGCGGGCCGAGCGCGGGGAGCTGGCCTCACCCCAGCGGCTGTCGCAGCGCTGCCGGTCCTTCCTTCCCCACAGCAGCAGCAGCATCCCGACATGTCTGGGGCGTGCTGGGGGTGGGGGGGCACGGCCCGGGGGAGGTGGCAGAGAGGGGTCTGTCCCGCGGTGCTAACGCTGTCCCTCTGTCCCCAGGTGCAGAGGATGTGCGCGGCGAGGCGGATGCTGCTGCTGCTCCTGGCTTTCCTGGCCTACGCGCTGGATTCGGCCGCCGCCTACAGCACGGCGGAGACCCTCTGCGGCGGGGAGCTGGTGGACACACTGCAGTTCGTCTGCGGGGACAGGGGCTTCTACTTCAGTAAGTGCTGGGCAGCTGCCAGCTGCGGGCAGGATGCTGCCCCCACCCCACGCCTTGCCTCAGCGGAGCCGGGCCAGGAGGGAAAGGAAGGGTTTCCCAGCCTGGTGCTTTTCGTGATTTCCTTGTATAAGGCAGTAGGCCAGGAGAGGAGCAAGAAAATGCTCAAGGTGACATGCATCCACTTGGCACTGGTTTGGGGGGCTGTCTGGTGCCATGGGGAAGCTGAGTCCCGCATATGATGCTCGGGAAAGTCGAATGTCTCTGGGGAGCCACATGTGACTGGTTCACCAGGGATAAGGGCAACTCACTACAATAACGAGGATCTCTGCAGCCACCGCTCTGCTGAGCTTGGGCCCTGGTTTATTTTGAAACTTTGCTGCCTAAGCATTGCATCCTGACAGCAGGCAGGAAGCTGAGCACCCTCCCTTCCCAGGCAGGCTTTGCTCGGGTATAGCAGCACCTTTTAGGCTGCTCCCAAAACTTGGTGACCTCCTAGCTACCTGCTGGTGAACTTGTTGCTGAAGAGCGATGTCTTACCTTTTTGCAGTACAGCTAACACAAAAAAATGCAGCATTGCTTTTGTGTGCAGCGTGCAGCTGGCTTCAGACCAGCTGGCTGCAGCGGGCTTTCCACCAGGATGCTTTGGGTGTTTGGGCCATTGGCAGTGCAATGGATTAGCTGGTAAACAGGGAGGATGAGGAGTAAACCAGTGCCAGTGACCTATGGGCAAAGGTGCCTCAAGTGTGATACCTTGTTTTGATGTTTGGTCCCCTGCTCTGCTTGGGAGTGGGAAGACACCGTGTCTTGCTCCACACTGAGGACTGAACCACACAGTGACTGACTACAGCAAAGATGCAAAGCCAAATGGGGGGGGGAAGAGGATGGAGATACCAGCTGCACATGGTGCCGTGCATTTGGCAGTCTTGCCTCTGCCTTAGGAAAAGGAATTAAAAAGTCACTTTCAAGTAAACAGGGTGATTTTTTGGAGTAGTGGAGTTGAGAGCCAGCCTGCCTCTTGTTCCAGTCTGCCTGTGCAGGGAACAACAGGGTGCTGCAAAGTTAGGAAACGGCTTTGGATGTTGTTTTCCAACCTGGATGTCCCTTCCCAACCTGGATGCTTTGCCAGACTTGTCTGGTGCTGCCTGCTGAGGCAGGCAGGGATCCCAAATGCAGCTGCAGCAGGGTTCAGGCTGTGTACTTTTGGGCAGGTGGTTAGGCTGCAGCTCTCTGGGGGCGATCCCCCTGCCCCATCCCGGCTGAGCAGTGGGATCTCCTTGTGGCTCCCTGGGTGTTGTGGGCAGGCAGAGCTTTTGGGGTGCTCTGGGTGCTCTTCCTTGTTGTGATGGAGCCAAGCAGCCAGGGTTTGCGTGTCAGCTGCCCTTCCTCTTTTCATCTCCCCCTTCCCTTACCAGCAAGGAGGCAAGTGCTTTTCCTGCTCTCACAGCTCTTCCTCTCCCTCTATATGGAGAGGAGCATCTGTCTCCCTCCCTGCTTTCTCTTCCCTCCTCCCTCTCTCTGGGGATGAAAGGGAATGGGGCTTTTGTTTTAAGGTCAAACTGACCTCCTTTCACCTCAAATAACCCAGCTGCCCAGGCCAAAATAAAAACACTTTTGAAGGCAGACAAGTCTCTTGGTGCCAAGTGGCCAGTCTGGTGCTTGCAAGGGGGTTCTTGCTTTATTTCTTTTTGTCCTCTCCTGTCCCCCTTCCCTGCTTCACCTTTTTGAATATTTCTGGTGAGCCCAGGTACTGGAGATGAAGTGTAGTCCCACATTTTAAGCCTTTCAGCATCTGACCAGCCTGTGCCATGCAGGGCTGAAGGCATTTGGGCAATGCCTCTACTTGATGAAGGTTTTGGACATCCCCATTTCATTTAATTTTTCCCTCTCTACCTCCATCAGTTGGCCTCCTAAGTGATTATTTCTGACCATGTTCATCTTCACTCCTAAACCCACAATGGCTACACATGGTTGTCACTATGTAGATGCAAGAGGGCACAGTTATGTTGCACAGTTGTAGGTTTACGTCTTAAAACCAGGCCTAGGTTTGTCTTGAGCACCTCACAGCATGGGTTGTGTGACCTGATGAGAAGCCTGTGCTAAAGCAGCTGTTCACACAGGAAATAAATTACTTGGGCAGCCTTGTCCTGTGCATACCTGAGGGCCCCTCTTGTTGGATGAGGGTTGTTGAAGCATCTGGCTGGTAATGTTGGAAAAAAACAAAAGTGGTATGAAAATCCCTTATTACTTTTTTGCTGAAGCAGTTGTTTAAGAACTTGTGATGCTCTGCATTCTTGCAAGAGAGCACTTTTCTGGCGAGGATGGTTGTGAAATACAGTGCTCTTTGCATCTGTGCAAGGGGGATGCATGTACAGAATGTGTCCTGGGAGGCATCACAGGTGCTTGGGGCTCAGGCTGCCTCCAAGAGCTGTGTCTGCAGAAGAGCTGCCCTGACGGGGGCAGGGGCAGGCAGAACTGAGGTTACCCAGCCATGGGGCACAGTGGACATGATGATAGCAGCCCTGCATCATGTCCCAGGCATGCCTGGGCAGGCTACAGCTGAATCAGCATGCTTTGCTGTCCACCCCTTTTGCCTCCTCTCTGTCACTTTTAAGGCTTTTGGCTTGGCCAGCAGCTGCTGTCAAGGTGGTGGCTTCCTGCCACGGCTGTGTGGCAGGGTTGGGACCCCTGCTCCCCAGCACCCACCCAGGGACAGCGGCACAGCCTATGCAGGGATGCCGAGCCCAGCCTGGAGTGAAAAGCCGGGCAGGTCGAGAGGAAGCCTCGGCCCTGAAGTTGCTGTCATGCAGCGCTGGCAGGGAGGGAGAAGGGGCTGCAGGGGGAGAGGCAGCCGACTTCTCTGTAAATAACAGCTCCTGTTTCCTCCTTTCCAACAGCTGATAAGAATTTAGCTCTTTGCAGCCGCTTGTGCTGACGGGGCACATTCTTGCGCCCCCGCCGCTCCTCCGAATAATACTAGGAAAAAGCAGGGGGGAAAGTGTGGTGCCGGGGTGGGGGAGGGCCAGGCCGGGGGCACTGGGACGGGGCCCGGTGCTGCACAAAGGCCCCCTTGTTGCTCCCAACATTCCTGCGACAGGGGCATGGGGACTGTTTACACCCAAAGTCCCCTTCCACTCGGCTGACCGCCTGATTGACCGGAGGAGAGGGGACCCAGCCGGGGTGGCACCAGCACTGTGCACCCCTCCCCACAGCATCTGTTAGGCCCCGGTGAGAGTGGGGAGCCAGGAGCAGTGGGGTGTTTATGCTAGGGAAGGGACCCTGCTGTCCCCCATGGCTGTGGCTGTGCCACTGCCTCTGGCACAGTGGCATATCTGAGTTGCAGGTATGTGGCCTCTGGGTTCTCCCAGAAACGGGTTTGGCTTTGTGCCGCCTCTAGGATGCCCTGTCAGGATAGCCTGTACCTAGACAGGAATAACCCCAGGCAGCTGGAGGGCTTCACACTGCTGGGCTTTGCGTCACTGGACTTTGCCCCTCAGGGCTCATCCTCTCAGCAGTGCTGTAGAAGGTTTTGGTGAAGCACAGTTTTGGGAAAAAGGGAGCCTAGCCATTCATTGAAGGCCGAGAGGAAGCGCGTTTCCTCAGGAGGAAGCGGTCGTGGCTGTGATGGGAAGTGGCTCGCGTGCCCCGGTGATGCCGCAGCCTGCTGCCCACACAGTTCTCCGCTGCGGGCAAGGGACAGAGTGGCAAAACCCTCCCTGGGTTTGGCAGTGGCGGCGTAGTGAGATGCCACCCATGGGCAAAAGCCAGGAAATTCAGCCTTTGGTCCCTGTGTAAATTGCGTTATGGAACAAATGCTCTTCCCAATCCAGGTCAGCAGCAATATTGCTGTTAGCCAGCAATGTCCTGTTGTCTCCAGGTACTTTCTGTGACTAAATCCCTGTTTGTTATGTTTGCTTTTTTTTTTTCCTAAAGTAACTCTCCCCCAGAGTGGCATTTGGCGAGGTCCGTACGGACAATTATGTAATGGGAAACGTGCCCTATCAGAGAGCTGCGGTGCAGCTGGCGGTGGTGCCGGCAAGGGGAATGGCTTGCAGCAGCTTTAGGCAGGAGAGAAAGGGCAGCACATTGGGGCTGGGGGCCACACGTGTGCCTGATGGGCAGGCAGGGGCAGCAGTCAGGGAGGAAGAGGCCGTACCACAGTGGTGGTCGGGCCCTGCTAGGAGCTCACCTTGGCAGTGCCACACCTGGGCATTTGCAAACTCACACTGACATGATCTTCTCGTGTGTACCCATGCCAGAAATTGCCCTTCATGGCATGGCGGTGAACATAGTCCCGCTCTCCTCATTTTTTTTTTCCTCCCCTCTTTTTTCCAAACAAACACATAACTGCAAGTGGGAAACTTCTGTTTTTGAGAGGAGATATGTAACCTTTGAAAACCTCAACTTCTCCTCAAACCATGTGTGTCATCACTTGTGCAACCTTCTGTTCAGCGGGAGTGTGAATGTAGCCCTTAGGGGATGTGCTAGCAAGAGGGGGTGACTTGAATTTTTTCTCTTTCCCTTCTAAACTCTCCTTCTGCCCCTGTCAGGATGCCTTTGTGGAGCAGCTTAATGCTTCAGCAGCCTGCCATGGATCGAGTTGGGCACTGGGGTTGATAGGAGCTGAGCAGGGGCCATGTGTGGTGCAGGGTGTTGGTGGCAGTGCACCTCTCCCACAGATCTTACTGGGCATTTCATGCACAAGGAATACATGCAGCTGGCCCCAAGCTGGCTCCTGTCCCCATCTCCTTTGGCCATCACCACTCAGGCTGCCTACTCTGGCATTGCTTGAGCTGTGGGCACCCGACACACCTGCCCTGCCTTTCAGGGGAGGGCCCAATCCAGTGTGTTTGTTGACCACAAGAGAGAAAGTTAAACTCCTAACAGTGTTCCCTTCAATGAACCTTTGCCAAGGGGGAACCATCCTTCTCACCTCCCTATGGGGCTGATTAAGGGTCGTGCCTCCAATTCTTCTAGAGAAAAAGAAAAGGAAGGTGGTGGCACAGGGGGGATGAGTGTGGAAAACAAAGCATTTGAAATTACTCCCAAGGGTGGGTCTCGTGGTATGGATCAGCTGCCCCATCACCCAGCACCCCGATGTTGTGTTTGTTTGTGTGACCTCTGAGCATGGTGGAAGTGCACCAGCATGGACCAGAGGGCTCCTGGCCTATGGGAACATGACTGATTTTAACAGAGAGCAGGTGCCCTGCTGCTGGGGCTATTACAGAGTCAGCAGCAAGGCACTGTTGTGGTGTTTTCCATGCCTGTGTTGCACATGTGGGGCTGCATTGAATGCACAGGACTGCATCCCACATGCATATCTGTACTGCACATATGGGGCTGCTTCTCACATGTGGGGTTGCACTGTATGCATAGAGACCTGTGCTTTGCGCTTTGTCCTGAGGCACTTTGGGTGGGCATCCAGGGTGGGATACCCTCCTGGGAAAGTGGTCAGCTCCACGTAAGCCAGCCTTAGATTTTCACTGAGGCCTAATGCTTGAGTGCCTGCTTCATCAGGAGTGCAAGGCGTGGGGATCATGGGTCATGCACAGGACCAACATGGACAGTCATGTGTGCTCCTGCAGGCCAGCTGGCAGCTGAGGGCTCGGCACACTATGGTGAGCATTGTTAGGCATTGCACTTACACCACTTGCTCTCAGTTTTTCCCACGCCCAGAATCTCCTGGCTGGGATGTGGTACCGGATCCTGTTTGCAAGCCCCACTGTTGCTGGCCTCTGTTTCCCTCCCTCTGAGCACCTTGCGCTGGGAAGAGGTGCTCATGGCAGTGCGCAGAAGTCTGGCTACAAATCCCACAAACAGCACAAGAGCATAACATGCTACGTGCAAAAGCATGGAGAAAATCCTTTTGTTTTGGGCCAGTTTACATTTTGGAAGTCACAATTCCCAAGCAAATTTGCTTTGCATCAGGAATTCAACTTTACCCGTCTCTTTTACTTCAAGAGGGGGAGGAAACACGGTAAAACTGATGTAAGCTTTTCCTCTGGAGCGCTTTGGCCATCATTAAGCAGTGATATGAAATGCACTCGGTCATTGCTGCACCAGACATGGGCTTTTGCATCCTTCTGCAGACAGAAATGGGAGAGGAACACTTATTAAAAGATTAAGTTTAATAGCTATTCTTGGCGGGTGTGGGAGCCTGTATTCTTTCTGCAGCTGTCTCAGAGCTGTCCCATCTGCTAAAATTTAGCCGCCTTGGTTCGCTTCACCTGCCTGAGTGTTGATCCGGCGGAGGGAGGTTGGCAGCCACAACACTGTGCTGCTTCTTTCTAATAAAATTCGCTTGCCAGGATCAACATCGGAGACGGTTGCAATAATCGGCGCAGCGCCGGCGGTCAGGCTGGGCTTGAGCTTCCTCACCCCAGCTGCGCCTGAGAAGGCCACCCATGCCAGAGATACAGGAGGGAGATAAACCCCATCATTTAAAGTGCCTGTAAACTGCTGCTGGAGGCACGTGTTGGCATCAGTAGCATTTGTCTGGGAAAGTCTTAACGTGAGAGTTGGCTGGTTTGCGGGCGTACGTCGGCCGGTCTGGGAGAAGCGCTGCTGGTTTTGAAGCATGTAGAGCCCACCAGTCTCTGGTGGCTGGAGGTGGAGCAGGTGCTTTGGAGCTGGGGAGAGGGGTCCAGCCCAGGTTGGTGGCTAACGCCGGGGTCTCTGCTGTTGCAGGTAGGCCGGTGGGACGAAATAACCGGCGGATGAACCGGGGGATCGTGGAGGAGTGCTGCTTCCGGAGCTGCGACCTGGCTCTGCTGGAAACGTACTGCGCCAAGTCCGTCAAGTCGGAGCGTGACCTCTCTGCCACCTCCCTGTCGGGCCTGCCAGCACTCAGCAAGGTGAGGAGTCTGCGCAGGGATGGGGGCACTCCTCTGAAATAAACAGAGAGAGAAAAGACAGGAAGGCTGTGGGTGGAGAGGACAAACCCCAGCTGCAAGGTCTGATGTTTCTGCAGAGCTTTTGAGAGACAGCCACCATTGGCAAGTCGTGCCAAATAGCCTGCCAAGAGTCAGCTCTTGGTAATGTGGGGAACCAGCGGTGGGCTGGGTCACAGAGTCATGGAATGGTTTGGGTTGGAAGTGACCTTTAAAGGTCATCTAGTGCAACCGCCCTGCAATAAGCATCAACTGGATCAGGTTGCTCAGAGCCCTGTCCAACCTTTCTGTGACTGTTTCCAGGGATGAGGCAGTATTTCCATGGGAGGGATGGAGGTCCAAGAAGGGAATCCCCATCTGGAGAGCGGGCAGGCTTGAGCAGAGGCTAATACTGCTATCCCTCTCCTTGCAGGAGAGCTTCCAGAAGCCCTCGCACGGCAAGTACTCCAAGTATGACGTGTGGCACAAGAAGAGCTTGCAGCGGCAGCAGCGGGACGTGCCCAACTTCCTGCGGGCTCGCCAGTACCGGTGGCAGGTGGAGGGGCTGCAAGCGGCCGAGGAAGCCAAGGCGCTGCACCGTCCCCTCATCTCCCTGCCCAGCCAGAGGCCCCCAGCGGC
>VWZT01005800.1:687-25671 GCA_013397055.1 Pachycephala philippinensis | reverse complement strand
AGCTGCACCCACACTCCTGGGACTCTCCTGGTCACAGGATACTCACAGTCTCGTGGTCCTTGTCCAGCAAACACCACTGACCTAACCTTATAGGCTGTGTTGGCGTCTTGCTCTCCATCGGATTGTGGTCTGGAAAAAAGTCCCCTGTCATCGTAGCAGGGTCTGAACGCTGCTCTCTGCCCACAGAGTCCCCATGCCTATGCTCCCAGTCACTCACCTTGGGTCAGGTGTCTCTTTCTGCTGTCGTAAATTGCCTGGACTTCTAGGCTCTGACTCTCCGCCTGTCTTGCTTGACTGGGCTCCACTGCTGGCTGCTCTCAGGTCCGCAGTCACGATCCCATCATGTCGGGGTCAATAGACTATGGCAGAGGAGATTTTGTGCTTAGATGGGGACTGTTCTGCTTAGAACGTGTGATTGTTGACAGTCTTTGAAAAACCGTCATCAACCTCCACGCTCTTAAACATTACTAATTATTTTTTCCCCCCCTGTCAGAGAAAGGAAAGGTGGGAAGCAAAAAGAGTAAAATTAAAGCAAAGTACTGGTCCTGCTATATTTCAGATCTTCTCCAACGTTCTTGTTGAAAGCATTCTAAAAGTTTGAAATACTAATGGAGAGGATAGGATATTCCCATAAATTCTTTCTTTGAATAAATGACCTAAAAGGGCCAAAGCTTACTTCTCTGTGTATGGAAATAAACTTGCCATGAGAGTTGCAGTCTTGCTTTAAGTTTGCAAACCACAGCAGCAAAATAGTTTCTTTAGCCATTGAAATTACTGCCATATAATTCAACTAGAATGTTCTGATTTTATTTAGAACTGACGAATACCGTAAAAATTGACCTTAGAGGACAAATGCCTATTATCTTTTTTATACCAATGCTCTGCGAGTAGCTTGTAAGTCACTTACTGCATAGCAGTCTGACATCTGTGTTTCTGTGATAAAAAATTAAAAGGCAACCTAATCTGAAAGGTTGTTGTTTTTTAACAAACTAGAAGTAATAAAATTAAAAATACCTGTTTTGGACTAAGAATGAGAATCACAATGTCACGTATTATATATTCATGATCTGTGGAGGTACACTATAATTGTGCTTCCCTTAGAAAGATTCTACTTAACAAACCCTAAGTTTAGGATTACAAGACTAGATTTCAAAAGCATTTAGCAATCCATAATACGACTGACAGAAATGCATAAGCGTGATAACTGCATATTTCACAGCTTATGCTTCAGTTATACTTTTGCACCTCAATATTTTTCAGACTGTGATACATCTTTACATTTAAATGTTTCTGAATACCTGGATCATAAACACTTAAACGCAACAGGCTGAAATGTCAGATTTTGTATGAATATGGCTTGCAGGGCTTTAGAAAATCTGTTTCAGATTTTTAAAAACTGAGCAATTAATAAAACTACAAATAACTTATGAGCCATTGAAAGACACCATCAAGGAAAATTAGGAGCTCTATAAATTATGACAAAATATTTAACACATTAATGTCTTTTTTAATTAACAGTTGTTCTTGGCTCAGACTTTAGGTATCAATTTATGAAAAGCATTGGCTTCATTTTATGAAATTATAGAAGTGTTTGTAATTCACATTGGGATATTTAGTGATAATAATGGAGATACAAAGCAGGAAGTGAGTTCACCTGCATACATATATGCAGGTGGACTTTTGTGAACACACACACGCACATATATGATAATTGGGCATGTCATGCAAGATGCAAGATGAATTTTAGTGTCCTAATAAGGTGAAAGTGAGGAATTTAAAGAAAATTCTGACAGATTGCAGGGGGAAAGTTTCTTTTTTTCCCCTTTCCATCTCAAATCCAGTTGTCACCTTTTCCCAAATTCTTTCTTAGTTCCCTTCCATCACATCGATGCCCTCTTTCTTCCACAGTGCTTTTCCGCTGCCTCTTCTACAGTGACTCGGTAATAAGAAAATTGATAAGACTGAAAGGGATAAAAAATGTGAAAATAAAAGAGTGTCTCACATTTTTGTCAAGCCAAAGAGAATTCAGCACATCTTGCAGCCCTGTTAATAGGTGAAAGAAATGGTACATTTGGAGATGGCGGAGGGAATTCCACCTCCCCTCAAGTAAGGGCATTACAGGGCTCTTTCCATGGATGCATCTGAACACCTCTGTGCTGAAAAGTCTCTGCATTTAGATTGCAGTTCCATTTACCTGCATTTATAATCTTTCCCACTGAGGTTTTCAATTTTGAGATATTTTAAATATCATGGAATCTCCTGTAATTTTTTATTAGTCTTCTCTGTGACACCAACATTCAATTTCATGTTCTGCAGTGCTTGCAGTTTGCACAGACTAAGATGTAAACTAGATTTCACTAGGTGTAGAAAGTGGCTGCAGCTCAGAAGAATGAAGACAGCTTGTACTTTTGTCACAATGATAGATTGTAAGAGATATTAGAACAGTAATGGATAACGCATTGCAGGGTTTGTCTTACCCTTTAAGAAATTGATCTATTTATTCGTCCAGATTTGCAACATTTTCTATTGTTTATGCTTTGCTTTGTCAACTTCTATTGTTTTCAGTTTAAAAAAACACAAACAAAGAAAGAATCCCAAACCAAACAAACAAAAAATACAAACCAAAGAAAAAACACCAACAACTTGCCACGTAATAAATTGAAGTCAAATAAAGGTTTAAAAAAACAGAGATGATTATTCTTGTCACATTAGTAAGTGGAAAAGGACAGAAATACTTCTTTATGGTTCTCTTAAAAATGCTTGTTTAAACTGTTTAAGTACAAATTAGTGTGTTTTGGAAAGCTTATTTCATGTAACCTTTTCTTAGGTACTTTCTGTATAATAAGCTTGCCAAACGTTGTGATGCAGAATAATGTTTAATTTCCTTGCATTATTCTGTAAGTACTACTTTTGTCCATACAGATGTCCAATTTTTCTGAAAATTGTCATTAAAAAGTGTAACTCTATTCAAATATATATTGGAAATACATAATTGCATTCTTATTGTTCTGGCTGAGTTTAATAGTAAAACACATTGTACAACAGAGGAAAAAATGTATATTGTTGTAATTAATCGTAACTATGATAGCATTTTGATGAATAAAAAGGGTATAAGAGATTCAAAAGACAAAAAAGGGAAACAAACAAGAAAGGTAGCTTACCTATAAGTATTTTTGCAACTGCAGACGTGAAGTGAATAAAATAAACAAAGTAAAAGGGAAAACTAATTTTAGATATTCTTCTGAAGTGAATGACTGAATGAGACAGTATCTATGACATTTTATTTTCTTTCTTTCCACACAGGAATTTGAACTTCAGATCAGAGACTAGTGCTATCTTAAAGATGTAGGATATCCTCCTGATTTGAAAAAAAGTCACACAGATGGGTGGGCAGAGCAGTCCTCAACATTGTTCCTTTGAAGGCACTAACACAGTGACTGAGGAAAGCATCTTTCCTGACAGTATCTCAGGTTAGAAAAAACTACCTCAGGAGTCTCAGGCAGACAATCCTCACCATGATTTTTTCTATTCATTTGTCTGACCTCTCTCTAAGGAGAGCATTATTGTCTCAGTGTTTATAATCCTATATATACTTGTGCAACACAACATAGACCTCCTCAGAGTTTGTTTTTTTTTTCTAGAAATTACAAATAAATATGATTAAGACTGCAATCCAAAGGAGGTAGAAAATACAGGCTTAGCTTTGGCTTTGTTACCCGTGAATCTAAATTTGAGTCAGACATTATCAGTCATTGTCTTTTCAACCTCCCTAAGCATTAGAGGGTGAAGTACTCCCGTGAGGAAAATGCAGACAGGAAACTTATTTCACAGTTCCTCATTAGGGCAAGAACCTCAAGGCAATTCCAACATTGCTGCTCTCCCCTGGCATTCATGAGGCAGTGGGTTATGGCCAATTAATCCATCTACTGTTGACATTTTTTGTTCTGCTACCAGTCTGCTCCCATCTTGTGAGGTTCCCTCTGAAGTGTTCAGGAAAGCATATATACTTTCTTCTCTTAAAGATTTGTGCTCAGGATGTCTTTGGCTTAAATAGCACCAAGTTCATTGTGAGAAATCCTTATGTTATCTTATGAATCGTCAGTATATTGTCTAGATCTCCCTGTGGATGATATTTGGAAATTTTATTGTTACAGCTGTGTTCTTCTTTGATTAAATAAACTAGTTCACCTATCATTTTAATTGCAAGATCATCCTCCAGGCTGTTATTTATTCTGAATGGAGAAACCATTCAGATTTGATAAGGCTGAAGCACAAGCTGAGGGCAGTCTGTTGTAAGCAGTGAAGGAGAAAGCTGGGAGGCAAAGGAGCCATTTTCCTGTAATCACTGATTAGAGTCTTTTTTTACCTTAATGCATCAGTCTGTGAAATACTAAGTGGAAGTTGATTGGCTATTCCTATGTCTTTTTGAACCTCACTCGTGGCTAGCAAAATTCAAATTTGTAACCTTTTAACCAAATTCTAGTAACGTCAACACGACTGCTGATGCTTTTAAAAAGCTTGAGAAGAGCTGGTTATTTTCTCAGCTGATTGAATTTTGCCACATCACATGTCAATCTCTTGAAAATGTTTTTGGTCTGTTAAATCGTAATGCACGCTACAGTGACTGAACTGTAGTACATCCCAGAAAGACAGCTGCAAGCCTACAGCTATGTTTTAAAGGGCATTCCACATCCCCTGTGTTATCACAGTTAATTACAGGAAGACTCACCAGTTCGAATTCTGCCTTTAATGTGAATCCATTTGAAATTCTGATTTGGAAGAGGACCCTTTGAGGAAGACAATCTATAAACTCAGAGCCAAGACTTTCACTGCATATAAAATGACTCCCTTCATTGGCCATGAAGCTTAACTGAGTTAGAAAGAAATGACAAACACAGCACAAAAAAGAAAACCTAGTGACAATTTAACAATATCATTTTATATCTTAGGGTAAATTTTACAGTCTTTTTCTAGGGAAAATCCCTGTCTTGTTCAATAAGTTTTTAGGGAAATTAGCCCTCTTTCAGTTATTATAACTAACATTTCAGTAGTATGTTTCAGATATATTTAAACATGTCCCTAACTAAAAAAACAATGAAAATGTAAACATTTGTATTTATGAATTGTCTTTTACAGAAAATAGCAGTGGGACAGGCTGAACCAAGAGCTGCTCTGCTCTTCATAGGCTACCACCAAGCTTAGCAGCTTTTTAGGGAAAATAGCTATGTGTGTGTCCTTTGCTTCTATCAGTCAGTGTGGGGAGCAAGAAGCCTGATGCATTTTGACTGACTGTGTTTTATCATCTCTATCAAATCACAATAAAACCAAGCTCCCAGCATTGTGTAGTATGGGAACAGCTCCCACTGCCTCCTTACCCCATCACCAAACTGCAAGCTTTCAGCTGCTACATTCTCTGAAAACTGTGCTCAGCATCATGCTCTTGATCATCTGTGACCCTTGTAAATAATAAATAAATTATTATGTATGCCTAACAGTAATAAACCGCAGTGACTTTTCATTGATCAGTTGTTCCTTAACTAAGATGTATTTCCTGTTACCCATGAATGCCCTATCAGATGTGTGACTTCAGATATGAAACATCTAACAGAGACAATAGCAGCATCAGTGTTTCTCCCTAAAATGCTTAGCTCTCTGCACCAGGAAAAACGTGTAAAGCTGTTTAGCATCTTCAGTGGCCTTAAAATAGCTCATAAAACCCTATTCAAAGCCCTGTGTGATATCCCTTTTGGTGTGAACACCATCAGTAAGAAGGAGACATGCAGATGTCCTGGGAACCAAGTGCTCCAGCATGCAGGGCATAGCTACATTTATCTGGCAGTGCAGCTTTAATGAATTCCAGCAGCTTCTAGCTGAGAGCAAAGCAGGCAGCACTAGCCCGTTGCAGTAGAGCTCCCACGTGTCTTAAAATATGCAGTAGCTGAATGTCAAGTATTACCACTTCGTGACCAAACATGCACAGAATAATTTGAAGATTAATCTGAAGCACAGGTAAGTACATACCTGTGAGTCAGTATAAGAAAAACATAAATGGTATGTACTGCAAATACTTACTGCAAATACATCAATGCAAACCTATCAGTCTTCATGATTTGAAACAACCAAGAAATAATGGCTATGCAGCTGTTATTTGCTGCTTTAGTCTGATCTGGGATAGTTAATGTATAAAAAATTGAGCAACATTTTTCAGAAAAAACCCAATTTGTTTATTTGGGTCTAGTTCTTCAATTGTCTTAACAGTCACTGGATGATTTTAGTGCTCTAAAAAATGCATCATATCTGAGTTCTGTGTCATTCTTAATTTATCTGTGCCCAGAGGAGGGTGGGGAAGGGGAAGAAGACTGAAAAGGACGTTTGCATGAATGATCTTATTTGTGTACCAGGACATTGCTTGAAATAGTCATCATGCCCATGACAAGTAGATTATATTGATTTTTGGCAATCCTTTCTTTGGTAAAAGTATTTTGACACTTTGATGATTCGTATTCAGCATAGACAAAATGTATCTATATTTTGTCAGTGTCACACAAGAAACATTATAAATTTTAGGCTTAACTTTGTGATGTGTGTGTCACCCTATGAATTAATTTCTGCTAATTGACCCTGATGAACATAGAAAAAGTTATGATACCAATAATATTTAGATAGTTATCTGCCTACCACAATCTGTGCTGAATTTGAGAAGACAGTATTTTCCAAGATATTTTTTTTAACTGGCAAGAAAACTGTCAAAGAAGATAAACTATCTTTAAATCAGAAAATAGCTTCTTTCCTGCTGTCTTATCAAACAACACCATACAGTCTAGAAATGTGTGCTTTCTGAATTACTAATAAGAAAATTTTTATGTATTGGACTAAAAGTTGTGACACTTGATTTGAGTAAGGATGTTTAAATAACTTTGCCTCCTAGAAATAAAGTAAAGCATGTGAGAGCAAAATATTTAGTGTTACTTTTGCCAGACGAATGTGAAAATATTGGAAAAAATGACTGAAATTCAGGTGTTACCCTAAAAAAATTAGACAGGGAAATACACAGTATAAACAGAAAATAAATCTTGGAAGAGACTTTAGTGTCATCAGAAGCTTAAACACAGAATCTGAAGCCCAACTGTGAATATCAGTGAGACACCTTAAAGGTTAATCAAACATTTGCAGAAAGTTAATCAATATTTATGTAATGTTGAGTTAAAGATTATATTGGTATTGGGAGTTGACTGGGATGGGGCAACATGGACTGCACGGCTCAGTATGTGACACTGGTAGCTAAAAATGCAGCAGGATCATCTCCAAAGGGCTGGAGATGCTGAATGGATGCATGACACTCAAGGGCTACTAAAGGGCAAAAAGCAGAGGTCATTGTGTGATCACAAAATGAAGCTGTAAAACACTGCTCACACCATGATACGTTGGAATGATCGCTGGCATGTTCTCGTCCCGCAGCTTTGTCCAGGAACTCTCTGATCCATTGACAGCAGGTACACACCCAAACAGAGCTGTGTCCTAAAGGGTTGATAGTATGACTAAATATGGCCCAGCACTTGGGGCCCCTGGCCTCTCAGGTATGGAGAGTCCACTATGATGAACTCCCAAGTGTTATGTTTAAAGAAATAATGATTCAGCGATCTACCACTACTATATTTCCTGTATGTTCCTGTATTTCTAAAAGGATAAAAAAATACTTTAGGTACAATATTGAACCTTTTTTGTTTATTCATAAATAGAAATATAAATATCACTACTGCAGTTAACTGTCTAAATATTGTACTTTATCTGAGTTACAAACCAAGACAGGGATACGACACTAAATTGGTAAAAAAGTGCAGAGCATTTCAAAAGTCTTGAAGAAATTATGTTTAAGCCACATTATGCTACTTGATCAAATTATAAAGAAGGTAAATTCTCCCATAAGTATTTTGTAATTCAAGTATGGCACAAAATAAATTATTATCTTTTCCTGTGTTTGTTCGTGTGTTGATATATAATACATAATGGATACACAATGAATTTTTTAAGAGTTGTCTGAATATTTATCTAGCATATAGGTATGATAGCTAATTTGGAAACTTAATGAATTGGTTTTATTGACTAAAATAAAAAATTCTTTAACAAAAGGGCATATTTTTATTCCAGTTACAACTCTGTTCAAAGAATGATCTCTTGCTTAGCATAAGAAAACTCATACCCTGCAAACCTGCATTATTTAGTACTCTCCATCTTTCAATGTATTATTTAACTTGCAACAACATACCTGAGGACATGATCCAGCACAAGAGTAGCCGAGCAAACCAGTCCCTTTCTGTCTAAAGTACTAGATAAATTATACTAATTATTTGTGGTCTTTATTTTAAGAATGACGAACTGTGAAGACTAGCTTCAGGTAATGAGCTAGGTTTATTGCTATAAGCTTATAATAAAGCAAAACAAAAGACAAAATAATAATATTTCAGCTTTAATTCAGGAATGTATTCTGCATGTACATTTCTCTTGCAGATGGTAAGTAAATTCAAACAAAAGTTAAAGAATATGCCTAAACATAATATTTATAATACTTCCAAGCCAAAGCAACTTGATAATCAGTATCAATTACTACTTTTGATAATGGAAAGCAACAGCTAAAGTAAAAAAATGAATACAACTCTAGAATGTATGTTAAACAGAAGAATAGTGCTTGATACATGTGCTTAAAAATCTGTTATCATAGCAATGAAAAGAAATTTTTTTCCACATAAAAACTTTGCTTACAGCATAAAGTAATTTGTGTAGTTGTCCAAAACATATGTACATACATGTTCATTTGTCAAAAATGTGATTCCTTTTAGTTAGTAAATTTTAAAGTGATTTAAAAATACAGGGACATAAGTTACAAGAAAATTTGAGTTCAAATCAGTAAATAACTCCCATACTAGAAGTTACATCATTGATTTTCGAGCATTTAGAGTACAAAACCAAGTAAGTATTTATATCCTTGCGGGAAAAATAACCTAATTACATCACAAACTACTGTTATCAGTTTAGCAACAAAAATAATCATTTGCTGAAATTAACATTGCTTGTTTCTTCAGAATGTTATTTCAAAGGCATAAATAACTCAGACACAGAGAAATGTGGTTTTCACTCAAATTAATATTGACCGGATTACTCTCAATTTGATATTTTTAGATACATGTATAAACTTTTCTTATTTTTAAAAATCTATACTTAGGGTAGACTGCGGAGGGACTCCGGGAACTTTTGAATTTTTCTTCCTGTTCTTTTCTTTCTTGGAATGATTTTCTCTCACTTACCTACTGATAACATACTGTAATTTATTCAGGGAAAAATCCCTAAATTTTTGCTCAATACAATCATAAGTAACATTGCAAATATTTCACACTTTACAGGCAGATAATTTACTTCAGTGATTCTGCTGAGATTGAAAACAACAGTGCAACGAAAAACTAAAATCCCTAGTGATTAATAAAAAATCAAAAGCACATCAGACTCTTGTACACATGCAGAAATCATTTATGTGTAGCAAAATAAACACCATTATTACTCCTTTCTATTGCTATATTATTATATTTTCTAAATTTAAGTCAAGGGATTAAATAACTGAATACAGATATGTTGATTATAACATCAGATTTACCCTCTGCAGAACAGAAAATACAGAAAATTCTCTCTGTATGAACAATCACTACATCGTGCAGTAAAGGTTTTTCATAGTTTCTGGTCATTTAGAATAAAAGAAATATATCAGTGAGCAGTGAAAAGCCTCAGCATTAAAACCTCTCATAGTTTACTGGATTCAACTATTTGGTTCCACTAACCATAAAGATTTCTTTTTTCCCACTCTTTTTGCCCACAGGATCAAGTATTTCAGGAGTTAAGTCACATTTATTTTTTATACGTATACATGAATATGTACCAATGTATATATGCTGTCTTTAAGACTCCAAATAACATGTGGATGGGGACCCATTCCTGCTGCCTTTCTTTGCCTTCTTTTGTCTTATTTACCATGCTGTGATTGACCTGGCATTTTGCACTAAAAATGTGGATTAAGGTCCGCAAGACCAATATTAGCTTAGTGAATATCAAAAAGACTTATAAAGGAGGTGAGACTTATAGGAAAACAGATTTCATTAGAAAAAGCAATAAAACCAGAAAAAGTAGAGACTTTTAGGTGTACAAGCCCTTTCCAAGCCTGAAAGAGAAACATTCAAATCATTATTGCCACAGTGGTTGCTGCTACTCTTACACAAAACACTATTACTGCTTCTTGGAAGGTGTTGAACTGCACTACACATAATGTTTTACAACAATATATCTGAGATGATGGTTGGATTACAAAGCAGAGCTTGTATTTCTTTGGGTTTGTTAATAAGAAAAGTCCATTTTCACTGAATAATCAGACCTGTTTCATTAAGAGGGCCCTTAGTTATTGTGCATTAACAATTTTTTTTACTGGGAGGGTGAAGAGAGAACATTGGTCATGTTATACATGGGCAGCATAGCTATCAAATCAAAGCTAAACATTTTTTATGTTATTTTTATTGGATATTTGTATTATGATAGCTGTTATGTGCTCAAGTCAGACTTATTGTCATGCTGAGCCAGCTACTGGTCACACAGAGCAACCTGTTCTCCTAAGATTAGAAATATAACAGTAACTAGATATTCTGAAATAACATTGGATCATACAGAGTCCAGGTTTCAGTAACTATATGGGAATGGCTTCTTTCCTGCACCAGCATCTTCCTTGCTTCTGGTAGCCTGGCGAGAACCCAGAGTGTGCTGAAGCAAAAATATTGGTTGACTGATGACTTGGTTTTATTCTACTCTGCTTATTGAACCACTTAGGCTGAAGGTGAATAATGCTGGAGACAGCTTTTCTGGAAGACTTGAGTATGTCACTTTGCCACAAATTAAACACCTGCTAGTATCAGAAGAATTGATCATTACAAGGAACACTGTGCGCCCACTGCCTTTGGAACTAGCTAGAATAGACCCAGTAGTGTTTTACAAATGATTGAAAGCCTTTGCTAGCAGGAGTGTGGTGACCAAGACAGAGCTCTCCAAGAAGCAGCAGCTGCCTAGGTCTGTGGCTGCAGGGAGTGTTCGAGCCTGGTGTTAGCACTGGAAAACAATGGAAAAGACACCTCTGTGCAGTGTCAACTGCAGATGATCTGCTCTGCCTGGGGACAGAGCTTGAAGTGGAGGTGGAGGGACTGAGAGGTGTCAGGGACTGAGAAACAGAATGGTGAAGTCACACCTTTCCATCCCTGAGAGAAATGCAGTGGATGGAAACTCAGCATGGTTTGGAGGAGCCCCGATCCCCTTGCCATCAGACTGAAGGAGGAGACATGAAAGATGGTGGAGAATGAACACAGGCCCTACTCAAGGAGGTAGAAGAATCCCCTACCGTCTCCCTTGCCTTCCCAAGAGTCTGTGGAAAATAGGTACAAGGCCCTGGAGCTTGGGGCTCAGGCAGATGACGGTGGAGAAGAAGGTCCATCTGAGGGGTCTCCCAGATTAGTACAGGCAACCAGAGAGATAGTTACTACAGGTAACAGGGAAAAAAGGTTGTAGTGGGTGATTCCCTTCTGAGGGGAACTGAGGGCCCTCCATGCTGACCTCAGTCCGCTACCTCCCTGGAGTAAGGGATATTACCAAGAGACTCCCTGCAATAATCCAGCCCACTGATTACTACCCACTGCTGGTTGTGTGGGTTATCACTGATGACAATGATGAGAGAAATGTCAGGGTAACAATAACCCCAGGCCACAACAACCCCACACAGCACTGCAGGCTGGGCAGAGTGGCTGGAAAGCTGGCTGGTGGAAAAGGCCCTGGGGGTGCTGGTCAGCAGTGTCTGAACACGAGCCAGCTGTGCCCAGGTGGCCAAGAAGGCCAAGGGCACCTGGCCTGTGTCAGCAACAGTGGGGCAGCGGGACCAAGGAAAGGATTCTTTCCCTGTNAAGGAGGGTCAGGGGTGACCTTATGGTTCTCCGCAACTACCTGGCAGGAGATTGTATCCAGGTGAGTGTTGATCTCTTTTCCCAGGGATCTAGAGAGAGGATGACAGGACATAGTCTCAAACTGCACCAGGCAAGCTTTAGGTTAGGCATTAGGAGAAATTTCTTCCTGGAAAGGGTGACTAGACTTTGGAATGGGCTGCCCAGGGAAGTGGGGAAGTCACTGCCCCCAGAGGTGGTTAAGGGGATGTGGCACTCCACTCCCTGGTCTAGTTGACATGGTGGTATTTGATCGTAGGTTGGACTTGATGACCTCAGAGATTGTTTCCAGCATAATAGATTCTGTAATTCTAATAAAGCAATATGGGTTTATGTTCTGAAGTGTCCATAACAGCATCACTGCTGATTTGTTTTATTAATGTCCGTAAATATTCTGGTAATAAATTTAGAAGTTCCATTCCAACACTTCAAAGTAGTTAACAGCAATGAACTAGTTGCCATGAAAGAGATTCACGCACTGCTGTTGCTTTGTTTGTCATGCATAACTGCTTGGGAAAAGATGAATGAAATTAATAAGTGCTCCTTCTGTTGAAAATTACACTTCCCTGCAGTCATGGGCTCTATCCACTCTTCCTCCTTTCAGACTACTTAAAATGTGAGTATGAAGTTTGTGGGAAATTGTGACAGAATCACGCTGATCCACTTAGCAAGGTTTGGTAAATATGAAGCAGCATTATTTCTCCTTTTGACATTAGTGTGAGCACTACTGACAGAGTGTTCCAAATGTGCAGTTCTTTTCTCTAGTTATTGAGAGTTCCTGCTCTTGAAATGTTGCCAAACAGTTACAAAGACCAATACATTGGATATTTACTGCAAATGAGTACCTGACCTGTAGGGACATCTCCATTCATTATGCTAGTTCCTTCAAAACCCAGCCTCTCAGTCCACTGAGATCTACTCTTCTGGCTAACAGCTTGGTTTCTGCTTTGCCTCTTCAGATCTTTCCAGTAACGTTTTGCTGTAGGCAATACGGATTAGGAAAAAAAAAAACAATTTGAAAAAAAAACTGATTAGAGAAAACACATTTCCAGTCTACTTTTGTAAAGCTGAAAATGCTAAGAAAATTGTATATTAATTTAAAAAAAAACCGAAACCAGGCAGATTAGGGTTTTTTGAAATGCAACAGTTTTCTATACTCCTAGATATTTCATTGATTTGCAGATCTGTTCCAAACATTTACTCTGTGAAACAAACCACAAAGGTGTTAGAAGTACAGTGAACAAGTAGAGAATCTAAAAAGACAGAAGACTTTTCAAAGAGGGCCATTAGACCCTGCTCACCTTCTCAAGAGGGAAACTGGCTAAACCTGTGATCTGTGTACTTGAAGTTTAATTTTCAATTTCAAGCGGGATTCAGAAGAGAAAAATTAGACATTCACCTTAGTGAACAACAAAAACAAAAAAAATTTTACAGTCATATTTTTTGTTTCTAATATAATGACACCTAGATGTGAGAACAAGATTGGGATCCCTTGTAGTTGCTAAGCATATGTATCATTAAAGCAAACCTTAGAGCCGTGAAGCACTTAATGTCTCAGCAAAAGCAATGATAGTGTTATACCTAAACTGCTAGCCAGGGAGACTAATCGAACAGTGATTATTTATGGACATAATTTGCAGCTAAAGTTTTCACTTTCCTTAATTCCACTTTAATTAATAACAGTAAGCAACAATTCAAAAAATCACAGGAAGAAAGAAAAGCAACTGGCCGCAGTCAAATTGAGGGCCCATCCTGCAATTTATCATGTTTCAGAGAGTAGCCAGTCACTTATGAATGGGGAAAACTATAAGGAATAAGTGTAAAAATGCTTTCCCAGAGTATTTTTCTGGTCTTCAGCAATTCAAGTCAGTGATTTCCTAATGTGGTGCCATGGTGTTAATAGACTGTGTGGATGATTCTTTCATAAAATTGTCAGGGGTTTTTTTGACACACATAGGTTTGTAGCATTCAAACCATTCTGAAGCAAGGAATTCCACAGAGATGCTACCTGTCCTGCATAATGACAGGAACTGTTGTTACAAAGAGACTTCAAAGAGAGTAAGGTGGTGTGTTGGAGTGAGGTGTGAAGCAGGGAAATAAGTGGGAAGACTGTCCATGGTCTTTAATAGTATAGCAGCTTCGGGGATAATGGGACTGTCAGGAGGTGGTAACAAAACAAGCACTTGCCCTGACTGACTGCAAAGCTTTGTAGATCTCTATGTTTTTCCAGTGCAGTTAAACTCAAGCTTTTTGTGTTCCTTCTGTATATGGCATTGCTGCAAAATGAGGAGGAAGCATAGAAAGTGTACTGCAGTTCCAGCGATTGCCCCTGGTGTTGTCTTGTCTGTAGCCTGCCCCTCTCTGGAGTTCGGTATTTCAGATTTAGCTAGGCTGACTCAGTCGCTTTATAACCTGGCAACTCTCAGGCAGAAAAACCTGTGGAGAAACTTGTGAGAGATTAATTTCCCTCCAGCAAATATAAACTTCTACTTCTGTCACTCCCGCTGGTTTTGTTGTAGCTGGCAAAAACTCTTCTAGGCTTCAAGAGCAGAAGGGCAAGTGGAAATACCTCCTAGGGTCAGACTCCTTCCTGTTTGCACTCTTCACCAAGCTGGAGTGTACATGTGTGGTTTTTTACAATGGTTTGTTTAAAGCATGCAGAATGTTTAAAATGGGTACACAATGATTTAGTGCTACAAAAATTGAAGTCAGTCAAAAAAAAAGCAAGAACAAGATAGCAAGATGGGGGTCTTTCTTGACAGCTGTAGAAACAACCAGCACTCTCTCTTTGTTCCACTTTACAGCACTATCCAATATTGTCAGCATCATTGTCATGGCTGGGACCTGACAACCTTTTTCTCCTAAAGGACTTAATTTGTGACCTAAACCTTCCTAATACGCTTCATGCACATTCCAAGGGAATGGGAGACAGCAGGCTTAATACTGTATGGTGCTTCTCACACGCTGCAGGAATTGAAACCTCTCAGCACGGTTTATGATCAAGGTCAGTGAATGCAAGTAAACTCATTAAAGCATTTATGGGGGGCCTGGATAGATTAGATGCCCTTACTGACCTCTGCACTATACTTTCATTTCTCTGCAGATAAATAAATAAAAAGGTTTCATTGGATCCCGATATTTTCAGAGCAAGTATGGTGATTAACATAATTATTACAAAGCCTCATACTTTAGTTCTTATATTTTGTATTCTTTGTGTCTTGTTTAGAAAACACACACTTATTGCTTTTGAAATGTATCTGCAGAATGTATACACAGTCTTGTGTTTCATTAATCCAGTGGCACCTATGGTCTTGATACCTCAAAGTTCATTTTAAATCTGTCTAGCAGACACACTTTTATCCATTTTTCTTGAATAAAACCATGTGGTGGCAGGGGAAAAGGCTTTTGGTTTGAGCCTTGGTGGTGGTTGTTTTTCTTTTTTTAAATTTTGTCTTCTTTCTGTTAATTTTAACTTCATTATTAAGATGAATTGTAATGATGTTTAAAACCCTAGAGGCAAACTGGTTTAATTTGATTTCTTCTGATAGATGAGAAAAAAAAAAAAAGTTAGGAATTGCAATCTTGTATTCCATACTCTTGGGCTTACATTTTTAATGCATATTTCAAACTAAAATTGACTTTTCTCTTTCTTTTAAAATAAAAAATTCATATTTTATGAGAAAATGAATACCTTTGGTATTTTTTTGAACTGATTGATAAACATTCACATCTAGGATGATGAGAGGAGCAGTTGTTTCTTTAACTATTGATAAAAATTTACAGTATTGCACACTTATTTTTATTTCTTTTAAAAAGAAGATAGAATGAGCAAACATCTGTGTAAAAACTTTCAGAGCTAATTATTATTTTAAGGGTTAAATTTCTATGTTGCTGTCTGCTTTATGTAATGGAAACCATAATTTCTAGCATAGTCCAAGCTACAAGTTTGGACTTTTTCAAGTTCACTGAAATAAATGCAAAAAGCTCACTTGCAGGCGATGGGGACAAACAGAGATCTTCAGATCTAACTTTATACAGTTAGAGTTAAAAATATTTTATGTCTGTCTCAATCATATGATCATGAAATGTGCTGATCCATCAGGATCATTGAGCCCAGCTTCTGGCCCTGCACAAGACACCCCAAGAGTCACACCATGTGCCTGAGAGCATTGTCCAAACGCTTCTTGAACTCTGTCAGGCTGGTGCTGTGACCACCGCCCTGGGGAGCCTGTGCCAGTGCCCAAACACCCTCTGGGTGAAAAATGTTTTTCTGAGACCCAACTTAAACCTCTCATGACTCAGCTTCAGGCCATTTCCTCGGGTCCTGTCATTGGGCACCACAGACCATCAGTGGTCCGCCCCTCCACTTCCCCTCACAAGGAAGTTGCAGATCCAGTGAGGTCTCCCCTCAGTCTCCTCCAGGCTGAACAGACCAAGTGCCCTCAGCCACTCCTCATACGGCTTCACCTCAAGGCCCTTCACCATCTTCATGGCCTGCTTTGGACACTCTCTGACAGCTTAATTTTTTTTTTATATTGTGACACCCAAAACTGCGCCCAGCACTCGAGGTGAGGCAGCCCCAGCCCAGAGCAGAGCGGGACAATCCCCTCCCTTGGCTGGCAATGCCTTGCTTGATGCCCCCAAGACATGGTTGGCTCCCTGGCTGCCAAGGCACATTGTTGACTCAAACAGTATTGCTGTCTATAATCTCTTTTCTGAATATTTGTATGAGTCTATAAATACTTGAACTTCTGGCTTTCTGTGATAATTTCATATAGTGACTATCATAGTTGTGTGTATTTTGCTGTAAGGGGGGATATAGCCTGAGAGAATTGGGATTGTTCAGCCTGGAAGAGAGAAAGCTTTGTTGTGACCTAATTGTGGCCTTCCAGTACCTGAAGTGATTCTACATGGAAGATGGAGAGAGACTATTTACAAGGGCTTGTAGTGACAGGACAAGGGGGAATGGTTTCACTCTGAAAGAGAGCAGGTTTAGATTAGATAACAGGAAGAAATTTTTCCTTCTAAGGGTGATGAGGTCCCTCAGTGAGGCACAGGTTGCCCAGAGAAACTGTGGATGCCCCATCCCTGGAGGTGTTCAAGGCCAGGCTGGGTGGGGTTTTGAGCAACCTGGTCTAATGGAAGGTGTCCCTACCCATGGCAGGGCGGTTGGAACTGGATGATTTTTAACGCCCCTTCCAACCCAAACCATTCTATGATATGAATTGTTCCTTTTTCATCTGTATTAAACTAGAACTTGTGAAGCTTGAACATCTATTTGTCCCCCACTTCTGTTTAAAATCTCAGTTCTTCTCTTGCTAGTCTAATTATTAGCAAATTACTACTAACAATTGCGGAATAAGTAGAAAAAGGGCTAAGGCAGTTGAAGTCTGAAAGCTTGTTGGTCAAACACACACTTTAATCAAGAAAGAATGCTGGAGACACCAAACTAAACGCTTGTTCAATATAGCAAGTTAACTTGGGACAGCCCTGAGTGTGTTAGGAAAAGGCACTCTGGTACTTTTTGCAGACCACAGCTCATCCTTCAGCAACAAAAATTGTCAAAACTATTGTCTGAGTTGGGACTGGGGCAAAGAAACTGAGCTGTCTTCCCCAGTAGAGCCAAAACCTTAAGATTAGTACTCCTGCTTCCAGCAGGGGAGTACTTCTCAAATGGCAAAAAAAGGTAGAACTCTGAATTATTTTTCTAGAGGTTTCAAGATACTACCTCCAGATATGCTTTTGCCTTGGCCTTCTTTATTTTATGCATTTACTATGAAAAAGAAATTGCCATGACTATTCAGCAGTGACATTTTGTGTTTACTTCAGCTGCAATGCATGTTGTTAAACACAACCAGCAGCGTTAATTCATAGTGACCAAAAAAACGACATGCATTACAGCAGTGTGCAATAAAAGTCACAGATGTGTTCATAGACATCAGTTTGTGTCAGGAGTCCCTAACCTCTGAAAGCATAGACTTTGAACTGGAAGCTTCAGCCCGTTTCAAGCAGTTCCAAGTCCTTTTGCAATAGTGGGTCAATGTCAAGGACTGAAAGATAGTTTTTGACTGCTTTTTCTGGGCCTGCTGAAAGCCTGACTTTATAGCAGTCAGGCTATAAAAACCTGGAAGTTTTCAAAAGGGTTTGCAGAGACAACCTGAATAAACAAATACTTGTAAATGGGTGCCTCTATGACAGCATCATTACCATGTTCTCATTAATGCCACCTGTAAACCTGGCTTCATCTTTTTCTTCCTCTATAAATCATGTTTTCAGTATGCCTTCCAAGTAGGCATTTAACAAGAAGAATTTGTACTAAATGTTTTTGTATTTCCTTAAGGTTGTTTATAAATGATAAAGGAAAGCCTCATAAAGTAAATCCAGATTTGTATCTTGCCAATGTGATTTTATCTCCTGCTTCTGCTGAAATATGTCTTGGGCTAACAAGGCACACATTTTGCAATCTACCTTAATATCAGATTCTTAACTTAATTGAAACGACAAAAAGTCCTATTTCTGAAATTAGTTTCTGATCTGGATAAAGCTTATCAAAGCAATGACGTCACTATGAAACCATTGTCATGAACTGGTAATTTGTCTATCAAATAGTAAAAAGAAACTTCTTGACTTCTTCATTTAGAATAATACTCACTGTTACACCATTCTTAGAGATAAAATTCTTCACTTATCAATCACAGTTGCTGGCCAATAAATATAATCAGTTAGTAGTTTTCAGATGTAGTCGCTGTACCCTTTAGCATACAGAAAAGTATTCATCGTTCATGCATTACAAGTCATCTAATTCACACTGGTTTTCCTTGGTAGACTAAAACTTTTGCAAGCAAGACCACAACAGAGAGCTGGTTTAGGTATTCAGACGAATACTTACTGTGCCAGGATCCAGGTACTTCCATGCTTGTCTAAACTTCCACAAATAAAGGATAACATCAATCAGCAAATAAAATAATTATACTCTAAGACCTAATATTGCTCAGAGAAATCTTGACAGATTTGTTTTTAATCTATGTGTCAGAAAGTATAGAAAGTAAGGAAATCTCTATGAATTTTTTTGAGAAAAGAAAAATGAATGGCTCCTAATGCCAAATTTCTAAGAGAAAGACATGGTTACCTCAGCTCCTAAGCTCACATGTGCATGCAGGCTGTGCTTTGAACGTGTCTTACAATTCCCCTTCCCATGCTTCAATTCTGTGCAAATGCAATTAGGTTGTGGAGGCTAAAATGGAGCTTCAGTGAGGCTTGTCAAACTCATCACCCTGGTTGCATGGTCAAGACTCTTCTGTACCACCTCCTGCAGCTTGGACTGAGGCAGTTCACTTCCTTAAATCACCTATTTGGTGTACACATGCAGAGGACATTGTGTGGAGGCACATTTGCCTCGCATGACCACTCTATTTCTGTTTCGTCATCAGCATGACTAGCAACGGGAAATTTGCTTTTCATCTCTAGCATAATTTTGGAAGTTACCACAACCGAATGCAAAGTCATAGCTACCTGGAGGTTTAGACTTCAGCCAAGAAGATATCCCTAACTTTAGAATCCTGTTTCAGGGTCTTTCCCATGCTAGCTTTACCTCTATCAAACAATGTATGATCGAGGATTTTCCAGCACAATATGATCTGTGGGACACTGTACTGAGGCTGCAAAGAAAAATTACAAAGCTAAATAAATGTAGGCAAGGGTCAACATGTTCAGACACCTTGTAAAATTACTTTACTACATTTAGATCAATTAATATGGCCCTGAAAAAAATTGTGTAGGACTTGTGAATTGGAGAGAAACCTGCTTCTGAGGCACTTGAGATTTTGCTGCAAAGGAAACCAAACTGGGATGAGTTTTGAAGGCATAAAATAAAAAACATTTGCAGGCTACTTGTTTGCACTGGGATGCTGGGAACTGAGTTAAACAACAGAAACCAATGTTACTGTGAAGGTGCTGATCTCTTCTCCCAGCGATCCAGTCACAGGACATGAAGGAACAGTTCAAAGCTGCACTAAGGAAGGTTCAGACTTGACATTGGGAAGCATTTCTTGACCCATAAGGTGGTGAAGCACTGGAACAGGCTTCCTAGAGAGGTGGTCAGTGTCCGGTGTCTGTCAGTGTCTAAGAGGCATTTGGACCATGTCCTTAACAACATACCTTAAATTTTGATGAGTCCTGAATCACTCAGATGCTAGTAATAGATGATTGTTTTAGGTCACTTTAAATGGAAATATTCTTGTCTATTCTAATCTAGTCTATTTCTTTCCATTCTGTTCAATCTATATTGAAAAAGAGGGGCTTTTTTCCCATTGAGAATATGATTTTTGCCCAGTTACAGACATCCAGTTTAATAAAGAGTTGTTGGTATTTTTAGTTTTCTAAAATAATTTACAAACAGCGATCTTCACACATACAGCAACATTTCCTAGCATATTTATCATGTGTGTGCTTTGCCTGCAAGGACTTCAGTGTCTCCACATTCTAAAACTCTTGTTTTACTTTTCTGTTAGCTAAGAGCCTCTGGCTGTGGATAATATTTTATGGTTTGGATGGCAATCTACTGTGTCCATGGATCATGTGTGTTTCTTCTGTCATAATCCTGTAATCAACACACTCACACAGGTGTTTTATTAAATCCTCTCAAGGTTGTTGTTATATTACTAGTGTACAAATATAAATAGGATGATGAAAAGTAGTTAATTTCAGAGAAGACTAAATTAACACATATGTGCAAGAAAAGCTTGGTTTGTTTAATTTGGACTCTACAGATATCTAAGTGCTCAAGAAATACATTAAGTGAGAGACTGTCCTCTATTTAATATTACAGGCAAAAAATTCTTTAAATGTTCTTCATCATTATCAAATCCAAGTTCATTCAGTTCATTCAGAGGCTGAATTCAGAAAAGGTGAAATTTATTAGAAACAAAACTGTTTAGAAGGATACACCCTGGCAGCAACTCCTAGTTCTGCCCATGGATAGCTCCAACCCTGGCTCATTGGACACAGAAACAATTGACACCAATGAGCTGATATGGGGTTGTAGCCCTCTCTTTGGACTCTTTAAAATCTGTAGATCTTTCCTACATTAAGGCACCCAAAACTGCCCCCAAGACTCAAGTGAGGCTGCCCCAGTGCAGAACAGAGCAGGACAACCCCCTCCCTGGCCCAGCTGGCGATGTTGTGCCTCGTGTACCCCAGGACAGGGTAGGCCCTCCTGGCAGCCAGGGCATTGCTGACTCATGTTCAACTTGCCACTGACCAGGACCCCCAGGTCCCTCTCTATGGCACTGCTTTCCAACATCTCATTCCCCAGGCTCTCCATACATCCAGGGTTGCCCCATCCCAGGTGCAGAGTCCAGCATCTCCCCTTGTTGAGCTCCACACAGTTGCTGACTGCACAGCTCTGCAGTTTGCTGAGGTCTCCCTGCCTTAGAGGGAGTCAACATTTCCTCCGCATTTAGTATCATTGCCAAGCTTAGTGCACATTTGAGGCAGGAGAGAGGGTAGGAGGATGGAGAAAGGTAGTCTATGGGCCCCCTGTGTGTGTATGAATCTCCAGTGAGCCCACAGCCATTACTGTTCAATATCAAAGGAGATCAACTGCCCAAGACTTTTCCTTATTCTGTTGTTTCCCTTCCTTCCCCATGTATTGACCCTGGAGGAAGTTCACATCCCATGCTCTTACGGGAACTTCAGAATGACTTTTAATGACATTTGCTGCAATGGCTTTTATGTAGATTAAGAACTGTCATAATGTAGCATACCCTACAAACCCTGTCTTCTGCTCTTAGTCTCACTTAAAGAGTACAGAAAGCCCTTCAGAGCAGAGACAACCCTTTAGTCATACTTAAATCAACACCAACAACGCTGCAAACAGAGCAATGTTTAATCTATACCTTTTGATTTGGTTTGTCTTGCCTCTCCAAGTGCATAAAGTTTGGGATATCTCCTAAGAACTAAGACCTAAAATTATTTTGGTTGGAGTAAGAACTTTTGCTAAGTGAGGAAAAGCCTTTCACCATAATTTTTGTTTTGCTTTACTCTCATTTAATTCTTAAAACATTAATCTTATCTGTACAGAGACTGACAACCTGACATATGTCAGTCTATAAATTGGGAAACATTATGCCTATTGAGGATGTGGAACTCCGGATATTTATACAATATTTTCCCAGATATATCAAAAGGCCACAGACCTAAAAGCTTTAAATTTTCACATCTTTCATAAAAAGGCTGCAACTGGTGAATTTTTGGAGGGGCGATCCAAACTGAATTCAGGATGTGTCTGGATACACTCTTTTCCTTTGACAAAGATGTCTCATTTTGTCTTTCCAAAAATACTTGTGTATTACAAATACTCCTCAGGAACAACTTTGAGCATCTAATAAACATCAAACCATTTAATTACTGATATTATTTGAGTCTACACATTCTTTATGGCACCTCTAGGACAAATTAAAATTTTCCATCTTCTGAACAGCAACTTGAATGAAACATGTCATCTTCTTTTTGACACACAGTAGGTGAAATATGTGTAAAACCAGGAGCCAGAGCGCTTGTTAAGCCTACTACTTCTCGGAACTTTTTCTTAATCTTATTGCTGAGCTTGTAACCATAGTGAGCTTTTAATACTCTAAGTTGCAACAAACTGAAGTGCGAGGTTTCCAGTAAAAATAAATGAGTTGGGTTTCTCCCAGAGACAGCAGCTTTTCAAATCTTGCTTTATCATCCGTTCTGCTATTTTTATCTGACCAGGGATGACATACCTGTGCAGGCTTTGCTTTTTATCCCCTCTTATATTTCAAACTTTTTTCTGTCTCAGACCTGTCACTGACAATCCTTTTGTGTTCAGCTTGGTGCCTCAGAGGTTTAATGGTTGAGCGCAGTAGCCGAACCCTCAGAAATTTCTTCTGTACCTCTGGAGAGACTGCTTCAGTGAGGTCCACAGAGCTGCCACCATGAAAAGTGAGAGACCCCTGTGGTTAAACTGTCTCTAGTGTTTTTGTTTCTGAAAATGACAGCAGAGTGGGTAAATGGATTTCTTTCAACCACGCAGTTGCCTTATAGATGCATATGGTCTTCTTGGGGTCATGTAATGGGGTGAAGATGTGATAGGAAGTTAGGCAATTCCCCTTATTTTACTACTGGTGATTTGTTTGATGAAGGGCTTGATAGTTAACAACTTGAAAAAATCAATCATTGGCAAGCCTATTAATGTTAAGTACTTAAACATTTCATGGAAGCATGCAATTTAAACATAATTAAACATTCATTAAGTGTCAAATATCAATGAATGATTGATGTAGCATTCACTAATTGAGTAGAAATCTTGGGGCTACTGACCAATAACCACAGTGATTTGGAAATTCACTACAAATGAAATGTTTGGGGATTCCGAGGCATTTTAAAAGTAATTTTCTATGTAGTTTCCTGTGAAGGAAATAGTACTATTTTGAAATAATATAGGGCCTGCTGCTGCAAATATTCCTATGAATAGTTTGCTAAATTTAATGAGACCATTAAAAAAAAAAGTGCTCCTAGCAACAGTAGCTTTGCAAGTTATGGACATTCATCATCTTGAAAATTATTGACGACATTATTTTATATGACTACCTCTTTCCTTCAGTCATGTGATCATAGTAAATTTCTAAGCTGTGAGAAAGGTTTTTTGAAATTTTTCTCCTTACATGTTATTAAGTTGCAATACTTCTTTTGTTATTTTGGAGAAGCCTGTTTTGTTTAAGCTTAGTTGTTGATGATTTCACATAATTTGTTGTTAATTAATAATAATTTCCCTTTTTATTTTAGAGGGACGTTTTTATAATGTTATATCTTTCAATCTTAAAAGATACTCATTGTACCTAACAGTTATATGGGGATTTTTTTGTAATAGTATAAAAAAGTGTCCTGTTTTGTGTGTTTTCACTTGCTAACACATAAAAGTTTTCTTAGAAACTTAACAGTAGGCACACATGTCACAGGTTATGTAAGATGAGGACAGTGGGCAATCTTGAAAGACGTGGTATTTTAATGCTCTTTGGGTGAAGATCAAATTAATTCTAATTATCTAGCCTAACCCTTAATTTTCTCCAACAAGAAAAAGATGAAGGTTCTGTAAGGAGGTGGTGGGTGTATAAAAAATATGGAGGAGAAAAAATAATTTTTTGCAACTGCAAACTGGGATGTGAGAATTTTTCTGTCTCAGTAATGACTGGAGATTTCTACCACGTAGCAGCCCTACTAGAGCTTTGAGATGAGCTATATCATTTTCCTGATGCATTTTACCTGATGTGTGCAGAAAGTTGTCCATGGGAATTAGCCCCAACTATGACAACTTCTGTGCACAGAGGGTTTGCAATATCAGAGCCTCACTGCTAGTAAAGATTACTTGGCCATGTTCGGTTACAGTTTTGAATGAGAAGAAGAGCTGCTTCATGTATCTTTTATCTATTGTGCTTGGCAACCCCTTGTGCTGCTTTAAACAGTCGGTAGATAATGGGTGAATGGCACAACGATGAGCACCTAAAGTTTTTGCAGTGTCCTATCAAAAGAGGAAGCTAATCACTCTTATTTCTGGTAGTGGGCAGATCAGATGGAAACCTCAGCTCCTGGGTAAAATCTGATGTAATGGATCTCTGCTTAGAAATTACTTCCTGTCCTTTCTTTCTTTCTCTCTCAGAAAATTAAAGAACAATTTCTAAACTCTTTATCTCAATATTTGTTCTCTACACTGATCAAGCAAGTTGGAAGGATTTGGAGGATAAGGCTGTGTTGGGGGTGACCCCCAAAACCCATCTCAGGAGACCACCCCACCCCTCGACATCTTGGAGATGGAGGCTGGCTCTGCCCCCTCAGAGGAGGGTCATGCCCCCTGGGAGGAACCCCCTCCCTACTGGGCCACGCCCCCTGAGGAGGAGACGGACATTTAGGCCACGCCCACTAGGCAGGGTCTCGGGGTCCCCCCCCCCCT
>VWZT01005798.1:881314-996328 GCA_013397055.1 Pachycephala philippinensis | reverse complement strand
ATCTCTGCAGAGATTGTGTTTTAGGATTCAGTTTGTTTAAGAAGTTATTAATGTACTACCTTTAGGTATCACAAGAAATTTTTCCACTGTAGAGAAGAACTAGCAAGGTTAACTTTTTAGCATTGAGAAATTATCAAGAAAAAAAATTATTTGGCCTGTAAGCACTCCTAGTCTGCAGGTGAGATATCATCAAAACACTGTTGGATTAAAAAAAACACAGCTATGAGAGAGCTCCACGCAAACTATTGCCAAACAGTCCCAGGAAAGTAAATTGATTTGACCTAACGGTATGATTTGTGTTACTTTCCAAACACATCTTCTTCTTGCTGAAAACACTTTTTAGGAGTTTGTTAATCCAATTGTAATTATTTTAATGTATTGAACCACAGGTCATCAGTAGGTTAACCACAGATTTATTACTGTGATAGGCAAACAAAGCAAGTGCACCAGCTTCCAGTGGATTCTGCTATCCCTGGAACTGGTTTGCAGGAGTGCTTGAGCAGACTTAGGTCAGCATCCCCTATTGCTCAGCCACTGTGGCTATGCAGATCCTCACTGATGTGATAGTGCTCCGTGATGGAGGGTTGATTCCAGGGAGTTGCTGCTGCAGCAAGGAGACCTCCTAGTACAGCAAGCACAGTCTGAGCAATTCCTTGCAAAAGTCTCTCAACATTGCTTTAGCTTCTTGTAGATTTTCTTTTAAAGGTACAGAGAACAGAGGAAGTTGGAAGACACCACTCTGGAGATCACCAAGTAGTAGAACAATAGACTAATAAAATAGTTTACTTTGGAAAAGACCTCAAATATCATAGACTTCAACTGTTAACCCAGCACTGCTAAGTCCACCACTAAACCATGTCCCTAAGTGTCACATTTACATGTCTTTTAAATTTTTCCAGGGACAGTGACTCAACCACTTCCCTGGGTTGCCTGTTCCAACGCTTGTCAACCCTTCAGGTGAAGAAGGTGAAGATAATTTTCCTAATATCCAATTTAAATCTCCCCTGGTGCAGTTTGAGGCCATTTCCTCTAATCCTATCGCTTGCCACTTGGGAGAAGAGACAGAACCTTGCTACAGCCTCCTCCAAGGTAGCAGTAGACAGCAAAAGTCCAATGTTCCCCCCCAAAATGGTGTAGTCAGACTTTGCTCTCCCTTTCTGTAAATATTTGCTTTGAGTTAAATAACTCAGAAGAAATCTACAAAAACTGTTAAAATCAACCAAACCTGTTAAATATCTGCTTTGAGATGCTTTGATTCACTAGCTGAACAGCTCACTGACTGTAAACAAGTGGCATTTCAATAAACATTTTGGGAACTGTGGGTGATCTGAATGACTTGGCTTTTGGTGTGTGCAGGCATGAAGAACACGGTCACTCAAAAGGGGAAAGTCTGACTACTTCTCTCATGGATGAGAGTCATTGAGGCCCAAGACAAAGGTACATCAAAGCACGGGCAGGACATCAAGTACACGAGCACTGCCATTGCCTGCAGTGGGACTGCTCCCAAGCTGTGGGTGAAACCAAAGTTAAATGCTTTCCTGGGCTTCTGCTTCACCTTGCACTTGTTTTTAAGGAATGGTTTAATTTTTTTAAGCAACAAACAATCCTTCATGCTATTGCAGGCTAATGTAACAAGACGGGTTCACTTTATAGACTAAATTAAAAAAATAAATCTATTCTCAGTTTTCACCTGAATCTGACATTTCCCTTGTTCTCTTCGTGTTTAAATTTAAAAGTGGTAGCCTAAGGGAAGGCGTTTGAAGAATTCTGTGTTTATAAATGGTCTATATTATATTTTATATATGGAGGCAGTAGCTATAGTCTTCCCTTTAAGGCCTGAGGGGAAGGCAATGGTTTCCTGCATCACAGAGCTGCAGCTCCTGTCTCTAGGCAGGTACACAAAGCTCCCTTTAACTGAGTGGAAGGAGCGGTGAGATGAAACATGCCCACTGATGGTTAACAGATCTGTCCCTCAAGACTGCTTTTCACCGAACATGGCATTTGTTTACACTCAGCTAAAGCTTTTAGCATTTTTGGGCCTATAAGAGGATTTGGCTGGTAGCCCTGCTGCTGATTGTCATATTCCCTAGCTAGAAATGTCAGTTACCACTTCTCTTTCTTCTTCCGTTCATTAAACTTTTTGTATATTTTCTCTGTCTTTCCCAGGAATTAGTGATGACATGTTCCATTTGCATATTACTGTAGTTCTTCCAGGGGATGTGAGTGCACACAGAGCCTGCAGCTTTTAACCCACTAGGGATTCAGGGGACCAGGAGCAACATAATATCATCAGAATATTATTTGTAGCATCTTGTGTATAAAAAAACCCCATGAAAAAATAAGAGCTGTTCAGCTGGAACTGAATATACACACATACTGCTTTTCTTTCATGACCTACCACTGAGCATTTTCTCTGTAGATGACAGGAAGGTATTTCTGGAAATCTGTCACAGTATAACTAACTGAGAGGATCTCTGAGCTAAAATTGTTTAAAAACTCCCCTTTTATTACTGTGTGGTGCTGAGTTGTCACACTGGCAACACAGCTGATTTCTCAGATTTTCCCTTGAAGAACCCTCACGGGGTTGTTGCTTCACACTGCCTGCCTGAGGAGTTACCATGGGCTTTCTCTGCTTCTCCTGTGCTCACATACAGGGGAGAAACACTCTTCCCCCTTTCCTTAGGTAAGACAACGTTCATAATAAATAATATAGGATACTCTGCCATGCAGGGCTCAGACTCAAAACCACATAATTAAAACAGCAGTCATGGACAGATGATGTAGCCCAGCTGCTGCTGATTCACATTTCTTGTTTTTCACCCCAGAATGCCCTGTTCTGCCGGTTTTGCCCCCTGGTTCATTCACAAACCCAGAGTTCACTGACAATTATTTACACAATCGGAATTGAAGAGGCAATAGCCTCAGGTGGGTGGGTAGGAGCAAGCAGCTGGGCATCAGTAGCAGTTGACTTAATTTGCCTACCAAAACTGTCTTGGCTTGTTGCAACAATGAACTGGAGGGGTTTAACCACACTGGAGTAATCTCAGATACTTCTACCTAGCTAAAAATTATAAGCTTGTCCTAGCTCATGAGCTAAATTCCCTTTGATGTCTAGAAAAGAGACAAGCACGTCCAGAGGGAATTTAATATGTCTTAGATGCTTTCAGAGGAGATCATCTGACTCTGTCTCCCTGGATGATGGCAAAAGCTACAGATTAGGGCAACCAGGCTATATGGATTGGTCTGGAACTTCCAGGCATTGAAGAAAGCTTTCAAGATATTAACTTGTCCAGATTTTAGTAACATTAATCAATATTGCAAGGGATTAATCTAGGATGGGTCTTCCTCCTTGATATGAGTCTTAGCTCCTCTTACTCATTTCAAATCTGCAGCAGGACAGGAAGCTTTCTGCCCATCATGCTCCCTGACATGCTTGCCATTCCCATTATAGCCATTAATCCCGTGTTCAGAGGAAAGCTGCCATATTGCAGATGTGTAGAATAGCCTACCTTGGAAACCTCAAACCATTAAAATCTAGGGAAATTAAGTGCATTTCTAAGGGATAAATATGGTTTAGGCATGGCAACACTGGCTTTAAAATGGTTAGCTTGGAGAACAATAACAAATATAACAGCAGGGACCTCAGTTCAGGCTGAAAAACCTGCCTTTATGAAAAATTTTGTCAAATTCTCAAACCAGAACTCCATTCAAGCAGGGCTACATCCACAGCAGTATCAATTAGCTACTCAAAACCTAAGACTGCATCACACAAGTTACGTGTGTAGTAATGAAATGCGCATGATCTTGCTCCCTGTCCCTCTCAAATGAGACTCCAGATAGTCTTTGACAAAGGCTCTGCCCTAGAAAGGCTGTCGTTTATTAAAAGGCCCGCAGTAATCCCAGCTCAATTTGTGGCTGGCGCTTGGCTTTTATGTATGATGAATTAGAAAGTGGGATGGTTCCTCCTCACACTACAGGTTTCATTTTACTCCTCTTTGTGAAAAATTCCTTCCTTTCAACCCACAGACCTGGAAAGCATTTCAAAGCCTGTCCTTTTCGTGTGATAGTCTGGTAACTCCTCAAGAACTAGTGAATTTAAGAAGTAAATTAAGAGTTCCCCACATTCAATGCTAAAGCATATCTCAGGACCATTTAGATTGCTTCCATTTTGTACCACTTCTGAAATTTCAGAGATCATTTTGATTTTAGCTGGTAAAAAAGTGTAACCATGTTTCTAATAATTCAACCGGACCAGCTGAACACCTTCTCTGTCAGCGTGAATACTACATAGGGAAAATCCAAGTGACAAAATCTTTATTGAAAATGCCATGCAGGACTGACCTAATTTCAAGTATATGCTTACTTCTTTCAAACACACCTTGTTTATTTTATTTTTTTATTCTGTGAAGTAGTCCTTTTAAAAGAGTCCTGTAACTATTTTTTAGCTGCAAATTGTAATGTGCGTGCCAGGCTGTACATCCTCCTGTTATCCTCTTGACAGTCCAGTGAAATCTCTGCTAGACACACAGCTGCTGTGGGATCCAGTTTCATTAGCCACTTCCTGCGGCTCTGTGCTGTTGCTGGGGCTCTCAGCTATTCTTCTTCCCCTTCTTTCAGTTTGCTCCCCCCTCCTTTATTCTCAACAGAGTCATATACTGTAAGGTACATCAGCTCTGATGTCTTTTCCGAAAAGTTTTCAAAAGAACTGGTACTCTTAAAGCACGCAGAGATGCATGTATCCAGTTTCACAAAAGTACACATAACTGAGGAAAGAGGGAAGTTTCAGGCAATGGCCTCAGTTCCAGCAGGTAGCAGGGCTACATTTGCATCTTGCACAGCAGCAAATTATTTACACAACCTGAAAGTGCAGTGAGAGCATTGATGGAGAAGGGAAGGGACTGCCATAGTTTTAGAGCAGGGACACACAATTTCTCTGAAAATTCAGAAATTATAGCATATGCTGAAACTGGCCATATTCTGCTAAGATACTCTGCGAAGTTATTAAGTTGTACACATTTCACAGAGTGGAATTTGGCTTGTTGTATATCATTTAGTAAGTTGGTTGCAGAGATTTGCTACCTTTGGATAAGGGTGCTGTATTTGATCTGATTTCAACCGGAGCTCTTCAGTGCAAATGGTCTCTCTTCATGAGTCTACAGTCTTAACCCAGTGGAAATGGCTGGCTTGTCAATGCTGTGTGATAAGGACAGTAATGCTACCTAATTAAGAGAAACTTACAGCTGCTAGGAATTTTCTTCTTTTACATTTAATCTTTCAAACTGGGTTAGACTCCTGAAGGAGTGTTTTGTCTTGCGGTCATTTATTTGTCCTTTTCCCATTCATTTACACAAAACGATTTACTGATTTTTGAATGCACAAAATAATATTTTGTAACAGGTATTAACACTCAATTTTCAAAACAGCTATAACTTCTAAGTATTTCTTGGATAAAGATTTGGATTTGGTGCATAGAGAGCTTCATGGTCTGAAATCTTTCAGCATTTCAACAGCCTAGTGAAAGTCTATTTTCTTTTGACCAGATTATCACTGTTAAGTATATGTGGCTTTTGTAGAAAGCACAAAGTGACTGTTTTCCTAAATATCTGCCTCTCAATTTTCTCCTGCCTCTGTGCATGCTTGTGTAAGTAACCTTAGAGGAGTGTTCAGTCTCTGAGGCTATGACTATTCTAGTAAATTAAAAAGTGGCAAAGAATTTTCCCAGGCACTGCACTTCAATTGCATTTACTCCTAAATTTTTAAAAAGGTCCCAGGGATGGTTTTGGCTCACACTAAATATCACTCTCCTGGACAATATCCAGGCATGATGTGAGGATGAGAAAGGGATGGAAAGCCTTCCCAGTGGGCAACCTGAATGCAGGGACCCTGCTTTGAAGGGCAAGAGTGTGACAATGTGAACCCAAGTACCATCTGTGCTCATTGCCAGAGAGTGGTTCCAAGCACGTTTATTTTAATAGTTCAGACAGAATTTGAGTGGTATTAAGGGTCATCTACCTCTTTGATATTTGAAGAACCTTTAAGGTACCCCCTCTCATTTCAAAGGAATTGATAATGAACCCACAAAAACTTTGATGTACCAAAACACTTAACCAAATAAGTGGTTCTGTGACAGTCAGCAGCGTAACTCATACGCTTGAGGTCAGCTCCGTCCTTGTCACATCTCAGGGTTGAAGCTTAAATTATGTAAGTTTGGAGCTGTCTGGCCTCACTGAAGTTGAATTTTCAGAGATGGTCTCTTGTTACATTGTGAAAAGTATCTGAGGAGAAAGAAGACCAGTTCAGCCCGATTTCAGACATTAGGCCTTTTTTTAGTACAGCCACTTTCTCTATCCACAGTGAAATATTTGGTTTCTGGCCACTTGTACAGTTACTCTAGATCTAACTTACCTGGTGTAGAAACAGGAAAAGGCACCAGGTGGTGCCTCATGTCACCTGTCTCAGAAGACTGATGACAGCACTGATGTTGTCAGCCAATTTAGCATCTTTAAAATAGCACAGCTTAGGGACAAAAATCATATAGATAACAGCTGATATGTCTGAATCAAAACTTGCAGGTGCCATTCACATCTTAAAGATAAAACAAAGTTGGTGCATTTGTCACCAATGAAAAGAGAGAAAATTTGTTTCCCTATTTTATACCATCCGAAAGCTACATCTCTGACCTAACCTAGATTAGGTTCATTTGAGAGACAAACAACACTAAAGACACCTCAAAGAGCGGTCTTGAAATGAAAGGTTTCTGAATATACCTTGAGGTTTTTGTGCACTAAGTACCTGAATTTTACATGGCTAAAATTGAATCCAACCTTAACTCCTTACATGAGGATTTTTATATCTTTCTGAAAAACAGATGCTGTTTCAGTTAGATATAATGGAGTCATTCAGTGAAATTCTGTGGTCTGTGTTCATATTAGAGGAACTTGACAGTACTTCTGTGTTTAAAAGTTACTGGTCCATGAAATTTTGCAGAGATGACACACACTGAATGGCAGGAACAAGACATATAAGTAGGCAGACCATACACAGAGATAGCTTTGCATGTTTTTGTCCACCACAAACATATGGATCACATATTCAGCATCAGTATTTGACATGGCATCATTTGGTGTTGGACAGCCTTTGTGCCAAACTGCCCTAATGACAATGTTGTTTTGAATGCAGGGCTTGGCTGGCTTCATTGTTGCTTCATAACACTATGAAGTGCTAACAGAAACTTTGCCATGACACAGAGGGGTTCCCAGGAAAATAACAGAGCTTTGATGTTTATTCTTTCACATCAAGCTCTGGATGTGCTGACAACTCCAGCAGAATCAGGATAGTCAAGCACTCACTGCAGTAACTAAGCAATACAGCTCAGACCAAGAAGTGGGCATCTTGTGCTAGGATGGATTAGAAGGGCATCTGAGAAAGCTGACACAAGATTTGGAAAGATAAACATTATTTACCACTTTTATCACCATTTATCAACAATGACAAACCTCCAAAAGGTGAACTGTAAATCTTGAGTCCCCAGAAGCAGAGAAATAAAATCCAGGGGGAAAAAAAGCCTGTATTGCTTACAGGGAAGCCTGTTGGTCAGGACCAAAGGCACAAGGTTGCTATGAAGGGATTGCAGATAGGATACCTCTGTCAAAAAAAAAAGCAGCAAAGAAGAGTCTGGCTATTTATTCAGACCAGAGGTAGCCCAGAATATTGTAGGCTAGTGTGGCACTGCTATGAGGACCAGGCTGGTGGCCAGCCTCAGCACCATGCAACTTCAGTGATGTGTGCTTGCCATAGTTTCCATAACACCAATTGCAACGGGAACAGACTGGTAGGATGCACAGAGGTTACTTGGAGTACCTCTCATAGTAACAGGATATCAGTCCAGCCTGATATAGTAACAAACGCACAGTAATTAGTCTGGGTGTGAAAAAACAGCCCTGCCAGAGTTGTATATCTTGACTATAAATAGGTGGGCACATGGACTTCTAGTACTTATTGAAGACATTTTACCTCTCCTGCTTTGGACTAAAACCTTCAACCTTTAGAAAAAAATACCAGCAACTCAGTCAGACAAGGATTTTTAAGTCCAGAGACGACAACAGCCTCAAAGTAGGAAGCAGGAAATTTAATTGCTGCTTCTCTTCTCCTAGCCCTTCCCCCTGAACAATTTGTCACATGTGATTGAGGCTGGCTGATTTTATAGTGCAGATGACAGGTCTAGGCAGGCAGCGCTGCTTGTACAGTAGGACTAGGAGGGAAGGCCAGGTAAATCCGTGCCAGCTCATGAAGTTAAAACAGTTTTGCATATGAAAAGGAAACCATAACTAATTAACACCAGGCAGGTGGTCTAGCTGGAAAACTAAAATCCAAACTAGGTCACAAGGGAATATGGGACTTGGCAGATGAAACTGTAACTGAAATCATCTCCTAAGACCAGCCAAGTGAGAGCAGAGCCAACTACCCTTATGAAAAAATATGCCTGCGCTAGTCATTTCTGGGAAAAACAAGCCAAGGACAAATGACTGCAGCTCTCAGAATGAGCATGATTACATTTAGTCTTCAGGGCTTTGTTTCTAAAAGAGTTTTTTGTTAAATGCTAATCTTATTTGGTCAGATTCACAGTGAGATCAAAATCAGTTTTCATGGTGCTTTAAGAGAATCAGCAGGGAAGATGATTGCGGGTATCAAGTATTAAAACAAAGGGAAGGGTGTGAAAATTTATGTCAAATTTTGGCAGGACTTGGAGGAAGCAATAGACCCTGCTGAGTTATGAAAGCAAAAGCAGATACCAGCAAAATACAGAGCTGGCTGTATATCAACTACAGTATCAGGGACTGTAACTAGAATGGTGGGAGAAGGTTTTGTTTGGAGGAAAGAAATTGAGAAAGTGAGATTTGTGAGGTGAAAGATTCTGCTCTTTCACTGAAAATAATGACTGAACAAATACAAGCACAGCGTCTTAAAACTTACCATGAGTAGAGTATGGACTCTGGGAAACTGAACACCCAGATCACATATTCAATTGGTGGCCCTTAGGGATACAGAAATGATTCCGTCCCCTCAAATTCCTGAAATGTAATCCTATGACATACCTAAATGTTAAAGCAGACTGATGGAGACTTACCCGCAAGCTAAAGAAATAGGTGATAGATTTGGACTTTTAAGGCTTATGAGAGCTTGCAAATGTGTAAGGTAACAGCATGTACAAAGCCCCAGCTACCCCTGCTGCTGCAGGTAGGTTATTCCACTCAACTCACTGTACCTGTGGTCAGAATATGTATAGTTCTCCATGTGAAAATCTTGAGCTCTGCATTTAAAACACACAAAAAATACAGCCTGTAAGATCAATTGACTGTATTTTAACGGAGTTCTTTGGCAAGCAATTCAGTGAAGAGCTAATTGTAATCAGCGAGCAGGAGAAGTAGCTCTTTAGCTTTAATCAGCCTCATGGTACCATTTATACCTTCTACTATAAACACTGTTATGGTAATTCTGTAACAATTCTCATTCATACTTCACTAAGATTGTGATTGTTCTACTTTACACATGCAGTCACTCACATACGTATAGCATTATACACACGCCTAAAATACAGAGGCCCAAGTTCTTAGCTGGTCAGTAATGGTGTAAACTACTGCTACGAGGTAAAGCCCATATGCTTGCATGAAATCCCTGCCTTTCAAATATTTTTCAGCCATATTTAAATATGTACAAGGCAAGGCACAAAATACTAAGGGATCAGGGTTTACTTTTAAAGAAAGCCTGGGACATGAAATGATGCATTCTGCCAGATCAAACTAGGGTACTTGAAGACCTAACTCTCCTCATTTCTCCATTGCCAGCTCACTGGACCTTCTCCAAGCCTTCAGCTCCATGCTATGCAGGCCACCCAGGGTAAATGAAGCCAGATAAACTTCAGAACTCATCAGCGTGGTTTGAGTTAATCCACTAACCCTGCACTGAAGAGGATTAGGAAAAACTCACCATGCTTACTGCTGAAACTGTGTTGGCATAGCAGACATCTTGTCAGGGTGAGTAAGATCTTCTGGCACCACAAGGTTTGTGAAGTAAATGTGTCGTGCATAAGAGAAAAAAAAATGAGCCCAAACATAACAGCTAGCTCTTCCATTAGGGAGACAGAAAGGAGAAGTGATTTGTCACAAAAGGCTTAGGAAACTGTTTCATCTAGAAGACAGCAGCATGGAAGGGGAAAAAAGCTAAGACTGGGAGGACATAAAAAGGGCAGAGTTGATACCAGAAATTAGAGTGGCAGCATGAGAATATATTTTATAGCTCTTAGTGCACGAGAAGACCTGTCAAGTTTCTGCATCAGACTGGGAGTAGACCATGCAGGAGCTAGAATCCATTTCATCAAGACGAAGGGGAAGTTTAATCCTCCTTTCATATCATATTCTCACTAAATAACTGCTCCCAAGATATTGCCCTCCTAAATTTTCTTGTGTCCCTCCAAAAGTCTTCAGTTCATAAAAAATAAGCAATTAAAAAACCAAAAAGAAGACCAGTCTGGCAACTGAACAGTCAGAATCTCTTTTCTTTACACGTTCTACTTTAAGTGATATACTGTGCTTCCAACAGGCAACAATATTATCTGAATGGGAGCTAAACCAGCTGAATACCATTGTTTAAAAGCTCCATACCAACGCTGACCTGCTGCAGTAAACTATCTACTCTAAGCATTTGGGAGTCTTGTATAGTTTGTGCACAGAAGAATGATGGACTAATTGATACAGTCATCATAATCTCTATAGAAACACTTCTCATTGTCTTGAGGGAAACATATCTGAATCTGTAAGAATCTTTATTACTTATATTAAAATTATTCTCTTGGACAATTATCATACCTGTAGACTTGGGCATTAAGCTGAAACCAAGCTATTAAAAAAACACCCTGAGGTGATTTTTGTAAAACTTTTAATTATTGAGTTAAATAAAACATCAGTTGTCTTTTAATGAAATATGTCACTGCATTCAGCCTTTCCCTTGGGTTTACTAGGTGTGCTCAAATGAACACTTAGAGACAGCTCTGTTATTATTATTTTTACATTTATAGTGCCAGTTAAGTGCATGTTGTATTCTAGAGAGAGACAGATAGTAGTCAAAATATACTTGGACTACTCAGCAATGCAAATGAATATCACAGGAAAAGAGTCTTTAGGAGAATGAAATAGAAGAAGGTCAGTGTTTGGCTCCCATAGAGCAAAGCTGATAGTCTGTACTGCAAACCCAGAGCATGGCTACAGAAAAAGCCAGGCGCTTTAAGAGGAACGTCAAGTGTTCAGCGTGGGTCACCTAGTCAAACCCCATTCCCGGACCGATTGCAGGGAGGTGCCAGACCTGAAATACTCCCAGACTACGGGAAAGGAATGCCCAGGGCTAGACTGCTCCTCTGCCAGGATGCAACTGCTGTTCATATGGCAGTGAGCCCAGGCATACTGAGAATCCCATTATGGCTTTGCTGTGCATGCAGGCCAAGGGAAGACAAAATGGCCTGGGAATCACATTATGGAACTTCACGAGATTTGCCTTAAATGCTCCCATCCCTGTCAGGGCACATGTTGACTGCACATGTTCAGGGCCCTGACTGCTGTCAGGAGCAAAGGCAGCACTGGAGGCTTAGTGAAGCAGGAGTGGTCCTCGGCAGGAGGAAGTGCTTCACTGATGTGAATCATCTTCTCTGTCTTTAACTAGCAGCACAGTGACAGGGTAACATCTTTGTTATCAGAGTGCTGCAAAGTGTTTTGTAACCACTTAAAGTGAAGACAATGGGCACCCTTCGAGGGAAGCAATACAGGCTTAGATGGTACATGGGCTGCTGCTGGACTTGGCCCAAGGCACACTTTGGGTGAAATCAGAGTTGGCCTCCCTGGGATTTGGATAATGCCAGTTTGGCTCCCTGACCACCAGCACAGTTTGTACTGTTCATGCAGATTATATTGTTACCCTTTTCAGCTTGATCAGCTATGCCAAAAAAATTGGAGGCTTGAAGGTTATTCTCTTTAAGAGGAGAAATTGATGATGGAGTCAGATAGCTTGCATGCAGCTCTCTCTGGCTGCAAGCCCTGTGTTCCTAAACCCAGGTAATATTAAGCAGTGGAAGACATCTTTGGTTTTGGCCAAATATTAACATTTTTGAGCAGGAACTTACACCCCTTAGAGCAGAGGCACAGGCTTGAGTTCTGTTTTGAGAGGCTGCTATCATTTCTCTTACACACTTCCACAGAGGAATTTCATAGTTCTTTTCAATTCTTTTTGAGGGAAGGGTGGCAGCTTAGTCCACTTCGGTGAATTTATGCCCAGATCATTTCAGTCTGCCTGTTTCACTGTAGCCATTCCTCACACTGCATGATTTTGTCTCTCTATTGCTCTTTCATTTGGTATCAAATTTTCTGCACATTTTGTGTAGTTTCTGCACTATGAAAATCAATAAAACAGATTAAACAATGAAATGTTAATGAATAACAACTGAGATACTGCAGCTGTTTCATTTTAAGATGCTTTTAATCTCCATTACCATAGCCAACAGCACGCTTTTCAGCGACAACAGTTGCCATGACAGACATATTGTCCTCATCGCTAATTATAAATCACCAAAAAACCTACTCAGCTGTACCATTGTTGTGAATGATCTGAGTCCATTCTTTGAAGCTCCTACACCAAAATCAAGGAGTCTCTGTGCAGCATCACTTTCAAACACTCAGATCTATGGAATCGTTCCATGAAGTGACTGAACCAGTGCAGCCCAGGCTCTTTACATCTTTGCTTGTCTCCCTAGGGACACACAGGAAAGTTAAGGCAAAGCAACTCAAGGTGGGAAGCACTGCACATAAATTACAGCATGCTAATCCCTTCCACAGATGCTCTCATTTAGGTGTAAAATGGTTTAAGGTTATTGAAGTTCCGTGCCACCGGGATTTATTTACATTTCCTGTAGGAGGCTGTGGTTTGATGTTACAAAATGGACAAGCAGTGATACCAACTTAAGAGAAATTTCCTCAGTTACAAAAAGAACAACAAAAACCCCCAAAAGACCCAAAGCAAAATATGGTCAAAAATATTTTTAACTGATTTTGCAAGCAGATCAGTTCACCAACCTTACTCACAAAGAAGTCACACAAATAGCATGCTAGAAGCTCTCCTTTTCTTTCCGATAAAGTTTGTACTGGAAAAATTGAGGTTTTATGTCCATATTTTACTTTTACCACTTAAGGATAGTCCAATTGTAATAGATTTTGTTCAGTTCTGCCCTACCTACTAGCACAGTAATTGCAAAAGTGATTTCAATTGACTGTCTTAATTAGCGAAATATGTACATGAGTAGTTAAGGCAGAAACAAGAGAACGTCTATTCACAAATTTCCCTCATCATCCTGTACTTCTGCAAATCCTTTTAGTATTTGCACAGTTACCATGAAGCCTAACACAGAATTAGTGAATAATATGAAGAACCAGGATTCTCCCTGGTTTGTGAGGTACAATCCAAGAAGAATAAAGCTCATCTTGCTGAGATTGGTGCATTTGGTCAGTAGGTACCCCGGTCTGGTAAACAGAACACACCTGGGATTACAAGTGTCTGAAATTAATCTTCTAGCTCTGAGGCCTATGCGGAGATAGGAAAGTTAGGGACAGAGAGACTTGGAACCAGAGTGTGAATGAGTGTGTACGAAGCTGAAGGAAAGAGTGTGAGAGACCAGTTTGAGTTGTAATACCTGAAACCCCTCTAGGAGCTCCAGGAAATGGGCCAGGATTTGGCAATCTTAGGAATTAGACCTGAAAGTGATCCCTTGACACGAGGATGGACTGGACCTTCTTCCTGCAGTAGGAAAAATCTCATTAACTCTACAAAAATGAAGCAGGAACTACTGAGCTGGTACTGCCCAACCAAGCACGAGACAATGATCTTTATTCTGCACTTTTCTGTGGTTGGACACACTGGATAGATACTGCTGTGGATGTACCTGGGATAACTCAGAAATATTAATCTCCATTTCTAATGAATGAGTTAATGCAATTCTAGTGCACCTGAAAACGTTTGAAACTCTTTAAAAGTTTACTTTCACTAAACTTATTGTCAATTTAGGATTACATCAACATTAGTCAGTAGCATTGTTTGAATAATAAACTAGTGTCCAGCTCTGGCAAAACTCACCTTGATCTGTATTATCATTTAGACTCCACCTGAAAACCTCATTAATTTAAATAAGCAATAGAGACTGAAATAAAATTCCGTTCATGCTTAATTCTCCAATGTGGTTTTGAAAAATCTTTCTTCTTTAGCCAGTCTTATGTTACATGCTGGATGGTCTTTGCTTTGACCACCTCATAAAAAAAGGCTCATAAATACTTTCATGTGTTATTTAAACTAGCAGTACTCCCTGAGGCACCATGCTTTTATTTTTAAAAATCCTTTGTGTATTCCTAAAGCATTTCTAAACCAGTAGCAGAGGTAAATGTGTATTTTAACCCAGGAAAGCCATGTTCTGTCAATATCAGAACACAAATTTTCTTAGTTCATGCTGATAAGAACAAAACCTTTTTAGCAACTTCCACTTGATTTATGCACTATCCTCCTAAAAATCATCAATTTCTGATTATGAGTGAAAATAGCTGAAATTATTTTTCTTGACTAGACGCTTTCCAAAACAGAAAATGTATTCCTACTATGCTACAAGCAATGCACTGGGAGGCTCTCCCCTTTCTGCTTGGGAATGCTTTGAAAGAAGGAAGGATGTATACAAGCAGCACCTGGGATGGGTGAGAGCTTGCCTGGAGAAGAGTGTGATTAGTAGAGGTGTGGGGGCAGTGACTGTAGGCATGTGGAGCAGGTGGGGAGATAGGAATGCAAAATATCACCTGGCATAAAAGATGTTTTTTTTCCCCCAGCTGACAAGTTAATACCAATACCAGAATTAAGTTCTACTGCAAGCAGAAGAACCTGTACTCACAACATGTGGGCAAAAAAAAATATACAGCAATATTGATGAAATATCACATTTTAGAAAATCAAACGTTAAGTAGGATTTAAACCAAAAAGATTAGACATTACAGAGGCAGAATAGGCATCAGGCAATTGGATAAACCCAGATAGTCCAGAAAAGTGAGAATGGTTCTTCCACATTCCAGTTCTGCTCCCAATTTATCTTTCAATAGGGAAAGAAAACCCAAAAAAGTCTTTTTGGCTCACAGCCTGAGCATATTCTTCTTGGCAATTTATAACCTGTGAGGTTCTTTGTATTACCCTAAATTAGGACAGGAATGATGTCATCTAGAGTGAGACAGGTATTGTCATCCCAACCTCCTTCAAAGACCCAGGCTGTGGTGCCCACACAAATACTGACAATAAAACCAAGAGAGAGAAGGATTTCTAAACCTTTTCCTTAGATTCTGCTGTTGTGGTGGTGTATTGGGTTTACATGGCAGGTTTTGGTAGAGGGGGGGCTACAGGAGTTGCTCCCATGAGAAGCTGCCAGAAGGTTCCCCAATATCTGGCAGAGCCGATGCCAGATGGTTAAAGGATGGATTTGTCACTGGCCTGAGCTGAATCAATCAGAGATGGTGGTAATGCCTCTGTGGTAACATATTTAAGAATAAAGAAAAGTTATTGTGCAGATGTAATTGTGCTCAGGGAAGACAGAAGTGAGAATATGTGAGAGAAACAGCTCTGCAGACACCAAGGTCAGTGCAGAAGGAGGGGCAGGAGGCGTTCCAGGCACAGGAGCTGAGATTCCTCTGCAGCCCATGGTGCAGACCATGGTGAAGCAGCTGTGCCCCTGCAGCCCATGGAGGTCATTGGGGATCCAATATTCACCTGCAGCCCACACCAAAGCAGCTGGATGCCCAAAGAAGGCTGTGACTTGTGGGAGGCCCACACTGGAGCAGGCTCCTGGCTGTGACTTGCAAACCTTTGGAGAGAGGAACCCATGCTGGAGCAACCTTCCTGGTAGGACTTGTGACCCTGTGGAGGACCTGCACTGTAGCAGCCTGTTCTTTAAGGACTGCATCTTGTGGAAAAGGACCCACATTGGAACAGCTCATGAAGATCTGTCTCCTGTGGGAGAGACCCCACTCTGGAGCAGGGGAAGGACTCCTCTCCCTGAGCAGCAGCAGAAACAATGTCTGATGAACCGACCGTGACTCCTGTTCCCCATCTCGAGGAGACAAAGCCCAGGAAGGAGGGAGGGGTTGCAGGAAGGTTTTTAAGTTTTTTTTCTTATTATCCTGCTCTGATTCTGATTGGTAATAAATTCAATTAATATCCACAAGTCATGTCTGTTTTGCCCATGGTGGTAATCAGTGAGTGATCTTTCTCTGTTCTTATCTCAACTCATGAACATTTTGTAATATTTTCTCTCTCCTGTTGTGGAGGGGAGTTATAGAGCACCTTTGGTGGGCACCTGGCATCCAGCTGGGGTCAACCCACTATAGGTGGAATCTCCTTGGACACATGAAGATCAGCTGATACAAGGGATAACCTCTTTGTTCATGGAGTTCATGGCAGTACCTGATAGGTCTTTAAAGGTTCACACTTTTTTAATGGATGAATCGCTATTAAAAAATTCTACATTCTTCAGGAGAACCTGTCAAGCATGAATTCTTGCTGAGATGCGTCACTAAGACTCATTTACCACTTTAGAAGTAGCTGACTTGCTAGATACCATATTTTAGAACAAATGTCACAGAAAAGTGTTCACATATTCTTTTTAATGGTTGTTTAATCAAATGCTCATGTTGTCAAGACTTCCTTTCATTTATCCTCACAGTTTTTAAAAAAATAGAGAAAAACAAAATAAACTCCCCCAATCCTTGCCCAGCCATCTCAATTACTGGGTAGCCTATCAGACATAAAAAAAAGGAGGAAGAAAAGAGATTTATGAAGAAATGAGAATTCAATTTAATAAGGGAGCGAGAAAAGTGGCATTAGAACTGGTCTAATAACACTGGATTTGAAGCAGATTTTTCTGTAAAACTATTTCTTCCTCCCTCCCTCACACTCAGATCATTCCCTTCAGACAAAACTAAACGTTTCACAACATCTTTGCCATTCAGCTGGCACAGTAGGTCTAGGTTTCAATTCCAGTTCAAATGCCATGAAATGCTAAAGGCTGCTGGACTGTAATTATTTGTCACACACCTTGACAGTAGCCAACACGGGAGCCATGGTCAGGAGCAGAAGTAGAGTTAGGAGCTTTGCTTGTAGGAAGCTTTCTCCTCCAGGCATGTTACCAAATTCAACAAGAGGTGAGGTTCCTCCTTCCCTGCAGAGCCACCAGCCTTAGAGGGGTGGGAGAACAGGAAATATAATCTCCATATATTTTTGTTGTGTGGTGACCAAGGATAACCATTTTCCCTACCTCTTATTGCACCCTACACGCCACTTGGAAAGCCAGAGCTGGGCCACTGTGGTACCCTCTAAAAGGACACAGGAATTCAGCAGGAGAGGGAGAAGTTGGACTGTCTCTAAAACATCAAGACATCTGTTTGACCCACTGGGATCTGTGTGGAGTGAAGAAAATAAAGCTATTGAAATAGAAATAAGAATACAAATTAAAATGAAAATGTGCATACAATAAAATATGGACATCACTGAAGCCATTTGACCTTCTTGTATGTTGGAGAAATACACAATACCTCACATCTCCAATCTTCCCAGTGTCCCAACACTGGTCTGTGTATGATGTTTTCCTTACAAAGAGGTAAGAGACATCAGATACAGTCAATAAGTCACTTACCTAGTGTGACATGGGGAAATCAGAGGATAAAATCTGGCTGTCCTGGATACTGGAGCTGTACTTGTACTCCTTCCATTACACTGCTGTTGACTCACAAGATACCAGGTCAAACTGGAAAAAGTATTTCCACGATGTGCATTGGTTGGGAGGACAATTATTGATAAGGATAAGGGCTTTTTCCTGCTGGCTGTTTTCATACTTTACTTTCCTAGGCAGTGTCCAGGGGATGCACATGCTGTACAGCTCTGCACAGGGCTCAGTGTTTTAGCTCTAGTTCTGCATGGGCTCAGCTGTCCCTGCAAGAGCAGCAGAGGTATAAGTGAAGATCCCCAAATCAGAGGAAGATCACACATGGCTGTGCTGCAGTTGGATGAGCTTGACTGCTCTTGCCATGGAGCACTGCTTGCTCTCCTTTCCAGGGGATGGGTTAAGCCCCAGCCAAACTATGACAAGATATTTCAGCTAACATGAACTCTAAAATGAACCACAGATGCTGGCATGGCATGCAAAATGCTCTCTAAGCCAAAGAACATCTCCTAGCCTGGCTGATCCTTTCTCCCAGACTGCTGTCTGTCCTTTAGTTTCTGAGAGACAGGTAATGATTGGTGCTTTTCCATCAGTTATGTTATTCAACCTGATTTGAATAACAAGGCCTGGCCTAGCCTTTTATTTTTAAAGATCCAGAATGGTTGTTATATACCATGCATCCTCAACAACTCTTAAATGAAGGAATAGTAGAATGTTTGCAGACTGATGCAGACAGCATCTGGCAAGTTTAAATGCTGTGGCAAAGTAGCAGACACCACAAGTTAGGTTTGTGGGCAGAAGTTTTCACCATTTTCCTATTTGGTTTTTTGGGTCTTTGGTCTTTTTCAGCAGCTGTCCTGATCAGTGTTACTAAAACATGGTTCTTTCAGATTTACTGACTATGCTACAGACCTGAAGATCTGGGGAGTCCTGGCAGAACTGAAAATCAGTGCTGTGGATAAATAAAATGACATCGTTGCACAGATTCAACTTTTGGCTATGTAGTTTCAAATCACAGCAGTGCCTTTCACTTATATTTGTTTGCCTTCCTCTTTGAAGCAAAGAAAACGACAAGCCCCTGTATATTTATAAGAATATATAAGGGTGTCAGAGTTGGTTACAGTCTGACTGCTATGGCTGCATAGTTTACTTTTCAATAGGCTATATCACTAACATCACATTTAATCTATGTTTTGGAGAATCGATGATTAATTTTATTTATAAACTCAATGCAGTTGTTTCTTCCTGGCATTGTATCTGTAGACAGGTTTAAATTTTGCACGCTGTTGTTAAGAAGTATTGTAATGAGTTTGAAACAAAGACTTTCTTCTAGCCATAGACATAAATATATGATATTTTGTTTACTTTACCCAGGCTGCCTTTGGGAAACGCTGAACATGAAGACAAAACAGAAAATTCTTCTTCAAGTGAAGATATGAGGAGAACGAGACATGAGGATCTGACACATGACTCTGACTTGATTCAAATTTAATTAAGAGGAATCCAACCTGTGTAAAAGAGACAATATGCCATGACAACAAACCACAGCTCTGCCATTCCATGTTCTGGCAGCATTGCTACAGCAACTGTGAACATAGGGAATTACTATTACATAATACCAAAAGACCAAGGTCAACGGAGCTGAGGAATGGACTCTGCAGATAGATGACGTAGGGCGGCACATGGAATGGCTTGAACCCAGCAGTGGCAGACCAGGCCCTGCATCCCTGGTGTTGAGGCTGTTAATGAGTGAGATGGGCACAGACCCATCCGCTGCTGCTCTGGTGCTCCATTCATGGTGTCACCTGTCTGATATAACAGAAAAGCAGGTGGTGGGTGGCTAAAATACTAATTTCTGCATAAATATGAAATCAAAACAGAGTATCTGATGATGGGTGGGCAGGACACCCTGGGTGGTAGCCCTGGGTCCATTTGGGATCTCCTCATATCCACACCAATATCGACCACAACTGATGCTAGAAGTGGAATCCAAGTGAAAGGGAATGAAACACACAGGTTAGAGGTCTGGAGAATGCTTGTTACATGTGTTTCAGCATGCTTGTGTGCCAGTTCTGCCACAAAAATACTGCATCTTACTTTTCTCACTTAGTTACTCTCTTGCAGATTAAAAGTGATTTCATTTGGTTATTTAGGTGGATTAGTAAACCAAAAAGCCAAAATCCAAATCTCAATCTCTCTACTGAATTGTGGAAATAATGGGAATTTACCTCAGACTGCAGCTGTCCCTCATTCTGATTCAAAGTGTGTTTGAAGGGGGTCTACTTTCCATTTCCATTTAGAAAGGAGCGGATTAAATGATTTTTTTCCATTTACGAGAGCCAAAATCTCCCTATATTTCAGGGTTCTGAATGAACAGAATCTCAACCCACAAGTCTAGGGAAGTGTAATTAACAGACTGATTTGAAGGCAGCATTCTTAGCTTATATTCAGATTCATGTTACACAATGAAGCATTTACAATGGTCTATTCTTCTGTTACACAACACTTAGGTCATAATTTCAAATAAGATTTTTATTTCTACAAAATTGTTGGCAATTAGTTTGTCATCTGGATAGTAAAACCATCTGTCCAGAATTATTCTCACCAGGAAACTGAGGGTTTAGAAATCCCATGTACTTCCACACTTCAGAACGATACCACAAATATTCACCAGAAAGCCACTCTCTAAGAACTAAACCAAGTGCCTTGTGGAACAGACTCCTTTTGCCAGCATGTTTTAAAAGTTACTAGAATGGTTTTAGAAACCTGACCAGAGACAACATAACCATTCAAAATCCTGCCAGAGACCTACAAAAGGTTTGATCATCAGTCTATATTTGGTACAGATGAAAGAGTAATTAGAAGCCTGTGGAAAATATTAGTATCCAAACTGCAACTTTTTCATCACATCTCAGGTGCAGTATTCTCCATCTCAGAAGAGAAGGAAATGCATTACATATTATTATGGAAGTATTAAGTAGCTTCTGTCTCAGATGTCAATGTTTAAAACACTGGAGTATCATGGAATATAGAGGAGGACATTGAATGGATTAGGAAGAAGTTAAAATCGCAAGAACAAGATCATAAAAGATCAGTTCTTCACAGACAAATGTGGGAGAAAATTTGTCCAAAAAAAGAAATGAAAGGAAAAAAGAAGAAGCATGAGATCAGTATCTTCTCTCATCACCCAGTGTCCCAGCTTGGGACTTGGACTGCTCAGCAGGAAGGAGGATAAACACCAAACCACATTTCCAAGCAAAACATGATTCAAGAACCAAATAAAAGTCTCCAGTCAAAGCTCTGGCTTCAGGCACCCATAGCACTCATCAGGTTTGTCTTGCTCCTATTCTTAGTGAAAAAAAGGGGCAAATATTAAGCAAAAAGTCCAGTAAGCTTTAAGGGTCTACTACAGTTACAGGTCTGTACAGATGCCCATAACTTTCATTGAAACCAATGGGCAACCTAATGTCTGGAATTTTTAATAGACTGTTTCTGTTCAGGTTTTGATGGAAATGCAGTCTTTGACTTCAAGGAAATCCAATTCTGCTTCTCTGTAAGAAAGAATAAAAAGAAAAAAAACAACAACAACTGAACATCTCAATTGTCATGTAACACACACCTGTTGCCTGTGTCAAGCAAGAACAGCCAAAAGTAACAAGGGCACCTTCACTCCCAAGAAAGTACTAGCATTGCCTCTGTTGCCTTCTTGGCACACCCATCTCCTGGTTTGGTTCTTCTGCAGGGAAATGCCCAAAGACACTCAGCAGAACCCTCAGATCTGCTGGTTCACACAGCTACTGGAGCAATGGAGAGAGAAATCAGGTGGTAGAACAGCAAGTATTTGAGAAATTCTGGACGAAAAGCTTACAGAAGAGAGAATTTCAGCTGGACTATAGAAATACCAAGAAGAATGCTAATATTCACAAGAACTGACTTCCCCTCCCGTAACTGTTGTTTAAAAGGGATATTGCAACCTTCCTAATTTTATTTTGCTGAGCTTTCTTTGTCTTCTAGAGAACTAAGTATATAGTTTAAGGTTGTTTTTTGTTCCAACTCCCCTTTAAAAACTTTCTGTCTTAAAACAAAAGGACTCCAGGAAGGCTCTTACTAGGTATAAATCTGTATGATTTAAGTTGAATTTCAAGTTCTCATTTTATAAGAAGGTATCAGGAGCAGTCTGTGAGGATTTACCTGCTGTGTAGTGGAGATATTACTGGGCTGACCCCCTGTGACCCCAGATTAGTGACAAATACCAAATGGCATGTAAGTAGGCCTCTGATATCTATGACACAGATGCTCTACTGAATTTTAAGTGAGTCACATACAAATAATGACTGCATAGATAGATTTAGGAGCTGGAACATGAATTTAATGCAAAGTTAATAATCCCTTCTGGAATTGTAGCATTTCTTGAGGTAAAGGGGAATGTAATGGTTTTGTTTCCATTCAGTTGCTTGTCTTGGTACTGAGAACTGCACTTGTTTACTCTGGAGAGGTGTTTTGCTGGTTTTGGCTGGGATGGAGTTAATTTTCTTCACAGTAGCTTGTATGGGACTGTGTTTTGGATTTGGGCTGAAAACAGTGTTGGCAATTCAGGGATGTTTCAGTTATGGCTAAGCAGTACTTGCACGGAGTCAAGGCCTTTTCTGTGCCTCACCCCACCCCACCAGTGAGCAGCTGGGGGCACTCAAGGAGCTGGGAGGGGACACAGCTGACCCCAACTGACCACAGGGGTATTCCATACCATATGGCATCATGCTCAGCATATAAAGCTGGGGAATGAAGAAGGAAGGGGGGGATATTTGGAGTGATGGTGTTTGTCTTCCCAAGTCACCATTATGTGTGATGGAGCCCTGCTTTCCTGGGGATGGCTGAACACCTGCCTGCCCATGGGAAATGGTGCATTAAGTCCTTGTTCTGCTTTGCTTGCGTGCACAGCTTTGGCTTTACCTATTTAACTGTCTTCATCTCAACCAATGGGTTTCCTCACTTTTGCTCTTCCAATTCTCTCCCCCATCCAAATGTGAGGGGAGTGAGTGAGTGGCTGCGTGGGACTTAGTGACCAGCTGGACTGAAACCACAAGAGGAAGGAAAACAGGTGTTCAGTCCACCCAGAGGATTTTTCTGAGGAGAGCTAAGGGCATCACTGGACTCGGTGGTGTGAACACATGCCTCAGAGGCAGGAGCCCTGATTTATGTGCCAGCTCCCAGGACTTTCTGTACTTTGCATTAAGCAGCTATAGAGAGGCAAAGTGTTTTTGCTCTGCAAACATCATCCTTGTGTGCTTCACTGAGACCTTGCACATTTGCACTTCTCCTTTCTTCTGCTCCCACGGAACTCCTCCGGCTCTCCGAGAGCACTAGCAGCAGGCAGCCTCCCACATAGCTCTGGATAGGGTTGAAAACAGACTTGGCTTAAAGTCACCTGTATCCTATGTGAGAGGTCACTAATCACTAAGCTTCTGCAGAGAGGGTGAATAGTGGGAGCCACACAGGACATGGGCACCTCCTGCCATGTTCCCCAGCATGGGCAGCCTCTGGTCCTGCACAGGAGAGGGATTCCAGCCATCAGTCAGGGGCAAGACGTGGTGCCCAAGCTCCTGGTAAGGGCAGGATTTTGTGCATACTTCTGGTGCCAGTAGCTGGCTTCAGCAGCTCCTCACTGAGGCTCCCAGCTCTCTCCGTGGAGAGCATGCACGACCAGCTGAAGCCCTGGATGTCCTGCTGGTGGCCAGCCACAGTGACTCTTAGCTTTGCTGAGCTTGAGTCCTAACAACATGCCTGGGTTATTCTGTTGCAGAGCCAAGAAATTAATTTGCCTCCCTAAACATAATCTTCTCCATTCTGGACAACTCAGCTATCTTCCTCACTCCTTGCTTTGCATTATATTCTCCTAGATTTATTATCCTACATTTTTCAAATCAATTTATGTTTTGTCTTTTTCTTTCTAACTACTTTTCACCTTCTCTACATTGTATTATCCATCACTGCAGTCTCAGCTTCTAGGCTTAATGTGATATCTAGATCTCACGTCACTTCCATGTCAAATTTGACATGACTTGGCAATGAAGAAAATGAAGCACACTGGGGCTTCCTTTGCAAATGATTCAACTCCCACTTTAGAAAACAATGCACCTGTGCATAAGACTGGAAACAGCACAGTGTCAAAGGCCAGCCCTTCAGGAAGCAGTAGGGAGCAGTCCATGCAAAACATTTCAAAGGGAGGGTGAGAAACAAACCCCAAGCCACAAACACCTCTTCCCAGCAAAAACATTTCCAGTGCTGGTGAAGTGATGGGAAGGGCAGATTGCTAATAACATATTTGTGCCTATATCTGACTTCCATGTTAGCTGGCAACATCATGTGGCTTCCATGAGAGCTGGCATACCTGCATTTTCCTTTAGATCAGTTGAAATATTTTGTTTTTCTTCTGCTGTATTCCAATACCATTAGCAGCAACAAACAGCCACTTAACAACCAGAAATGGCAATATAGAATATTAGTAAAAAACAACAAAAAAAAAATTCCCTGGTGTATCAGAACATGAAAGTTTATTTATATTCACACAAACTGAAATGCTGACAGTTACAAAGATGGATGATTTGAGTAGTCAAATGTAAGAGCTGTATTATCTTTAATATCTGTGCTGCAGAATGAGAGTAAGAGGCATTTTCTATTGCAAACCATTTGCTTAAAGTCACTTAGGCAACAGGTTCAATGATACACCATTTGAATTTTGCTGTCATAACAAAGCCTGGCAATAAATATGTCTATCTATATTTGTATATCTAGCCATATATGCATGTATGTACATGTATGTGTATGTATGTATGTATGTGTGTATAAATATGCATATATATATTACAGAGAAGTTCACACAGTTAATAGGCTGTGTAGGGGATTCAGGATGTACTCCAGAGATTTCCATCTTTGCTGTGTCCTTTCTGGCACATGAAGGTGCATCCCAGCTGTACAGAGATAATGGGGACAGGGCAAGATTTTCAGGAGGAGTCAGAAGAGGGATGGCAACCAGCCCCCCTTGATTTACACCATCATCCCCTGAGGCCCATGGTGAGATGTGTGCTGTGAGGGACCATGCTGCAGCCAAGGTGCGATCCACACCATGAAGTTGGTGGGATAGGGTAGCCAAGAGACTGTGGGACCTCTCACCGGTCCCTTGTCCCATCACATTCCTGGGCACAATGCTGAGCAGCTGCTGGGAGGCCATCCAGGAGTACTGGGTGCTCCACTCAGTGACCCTCCCCAGTTTCCTACAGACTCACTCTGCAGTTGCAGCCTTGTAACCCTCACGCCTCTTCCCTATTTTTTTTTTTCCCCCAACCTGGGAGATGACTGTTTTCCTCTGGATTTTCCCATTTTCTTCTAGCCCTTTGCCTGCACAAGAGAGCTGGACAGTTTTGGTAGAGCCAGTCCCTGGCTGAACAGAGAATGGCAAAAGTGGCAGCTGTGCAGCCTTGCCATTGACAAAGAACAGGAAGATTGGGACAGGCCTGTGCCTCTCTCTTGGCATATGACACAAAGAAACATGTCTCTTGATATCCATCCCCTACTCATGTTGCAGGGCAGAATTCAACACTGAGAGAAGTAGAAAACTGAAAGAAATGGCAAAAAATAATTTCTAACAATATTTTATTGGCTTGCATTGCAAGCATTTTTGAGACAAAGGTACCACTCACTGATCATGCATTCCAGTCATGAAAGATACAAATAATAATAATTACTATTTTTAATTTAACTTTCTTGGCACTACCTCAAAGTTACACATGTGTTATTCTTAGAATGAAAACCATTACATTTTTATCAGTGAGCATCTAAGAAATGGAAACTTCAAGCAGTGCTGACGTTTCAAAAAGTGGACCCCAAGTTTACGAGCTGCCTACATGATCTCCTTCACTCTATAGGACTCCTTGCTTTCCTACAAGATTCTGATTTAAGATGGGTCTTCATATGATTCTCCTTAAAAAATAATTATTTTTTCTGAGTACTGAGATGCTCAGAAAGAAAGACACTGACTTCAAGGGGGGATTTAAGTGCTTACTTCATTGGACTAATTTCCAGCATCATTGGTGCTGTGCTGAAAACATATAAACATAATTCAACTCTGAGCATGCCACTTCCATGGTGGTGCCAAGTATGTAGAAGCAGGTCCTTAACTGGTCTTGGTTTTGCTTCTATTTGTTAATTCTCACTAGACCAGAAAGTGAGCACGTGTGATAACCAGCTGGCAGTCTGGCTCTCGCTGATGGGCAGAGAAGCAAAGAGAGATCTTCACCAGACCATGTGTGTATAACAAAGCATCTGCTATAAAATGGTGGTCACTGCCACTCTTCTCAATTTAAAGGGCAGCCCTGCTCTGTGCTTGGAAAAGTTAAACAGCGGTCCTGAATTCCCAGATGTTCAGGCCTGTAGAACCTCTTGGCATGGGAGACTTCTTGTAGCCCTGAGCGAGATGTCTGAATGGTGGACTCATCCATTCAGCACAAGGATTGCTTTGGATGACAGAGGCACCACGGCACCTGAAGTTCAGGCCTTTGCTTCTGTGAGTCACTTAGAGACACATTTCCAGGACACTGAGGTCTTATTCTGCACTGACTGTCTCTAGCTGCTGCTGCTAAGAAAAACCACTGCAGCTCATCTAACTGAGCCTTCTGTAAACTAGATGCAAGTGCTCTTTAACCAATTTAACATCTTGGCTGGGCACAAGAAGGTGAACAACTTCTTTGTCTTGGGACAGCAAAGAGATGAGAGATGTCTCCTCATTCCCAACCCAGAGGGCAGAACTATCACAGACTTGCATACAAGACAATTGTTTAATATGTTCACAAATCAATTTTATTAATTTAAAACAAAATTAATGAAGAAAAATTCTGTACACGATTGTGGACACAACACACTTTTTGTACAATAAGGCCCAGATAAACTTTGTTATTTTTTTCAGTCAGCGAGTGACTAAAAATTGAAAAGAGCCAAAGAAAAATAAAAAAAAGAAAACCAATCCCCCCCATCACTGTCTACTTTGTTTGAGGAAAAAAAAGGCTAATTATAGTCTCAATTCTAAAAACTACCCACAATGTGCTTTATGTACGTACGTGTGTACTGCATGAGTGGCAGCACTCATACTGGGTAAAGTAAAGCACATGTGCAAGGCTTGGTAAGATCAAAACCTCTCTGTTGGTACTAAAGCAATCCACAAACATTTTATTCTAGCAGCAATATGATTCCCCCAATAGAGAAGGGTGTTGATTTGTAGCTACATTGGTGCTCTGTAGCTTTGCAGGTAGCTGTTTCGAGGCTGGTGGTTTTTTAAAAAAACAAAGGAAGAAAAGCCAGAAAATGAACCAACAAAGGTGAGGCTTCTTTTTAATAAGATATTTAACTGGGCAAAGGGAATTGGTACAATTCAAGCCAAAAAGTCAGACTAACAGTTTATTTAACCAAGTAGCTCACAGCCTTCAAGATCAGAAAAGTCACAAGTCACAGAAAGACACAGTCTAGGTTTGTCATTTAAGTGACTACAGACAAAAGCAAATTTTAACTCCTTGGTGATAACCATTTCAGCATTTCCATTGCCGGCAATGGATGTTATATCTTAGGAAAATCTGACTCCTGGTGGAAGAGGATTAAAAAACTTAAATGTATATGAGCATTCTTGTTTAATTTCTCCAAAATATTCTCATTTCTAATTTCTAAAAATATTGGTGATGATAGTTTCCTTCATTTTTGGATGAGACAAAAGCTATTCAGTACCAAGGTTCCAGTTTAAGTTACATCTTAAAATATATTTGTGTTCTTTCCCTATTTCTTTATGGAATGACTCTCCTAATTAATTTTTTAATACTCTAAAAAAGGGTTAATATGTTAACTTTAAAAGAGGAAACAAAAAGACAATAAAGGCTTCCTCTTCACTTGTACTTTATCTGTATTTGCTTCGACCGGGGGGGACACACGAAATCTATCTTTTCATAATCAGAGTGGGTGAGAGAAGAAAATGGCAGAGAAACAGCTGAGAACAAAACCCAATTCCTATTGACACTTGACATCCATGCTTTTGGTCTTGACAAATTTATCTAAAAAAAAATCCATTATCTACATATTTATATCCAACACGTTGATAAGGCACTGCACTAGTTTGTGCACACGTGGCCTCATTCTTCACCAACAAGGCATTACTATCTTTCAATAGCATTTACCTTAACAATATGTAAAAGAATCATTCATTATTACAAATTTACACAAAAAATTCTTCCTGTACATGATTGTCTCAGTGATGTACCTATTAGTTTAAATTAGACATATTTTAAACTACTCTGTAATGTGCTAAAATCAAAAGTAGTTGCTGTACCATAAGGCAAAGGCTTATAATAGCCTTTAATCCTATTATACATATCCTCAGTTATATGATGTCAAAATATAGTCTGTTCATAAATAAGTAAAGATGTACAGAGTACCCTGGGTATGAGAAACCAAAAAGTAAACCTTCTTTATAAGAAAATTACTCCACTGGTATTTTGTAAAATCTCAGTCTTCATTGTGCAATCAAGTTTGCTGTGTTGAAGAAACGGTGTGTGTCACATTGAAGAGGCTAAAAACTAAAAAGCATTTGCAGGTCCTTTTTCTTTTCTTCACAGGTATGAACCTCTTATTTCCTTTTTTTTTTTTCTTTTTTCTTTGTTTCCATTTTCTTTTCCCTTCTCTATTTCTTTTTGGTAGCAAATATGGTAAAGATGAGTTGTTCAAACACTCGCATGGCTTATTTTCGTTGGACTCGCAGTGCCAGAGCCAACAGCTGTTCTGAAGAAAAAGACATGCTCCTCCGTTTACTGAAAGGGCAAGGGTTAAGACCAATTGCAGCTGTACGTCAACATGTTGAAATCACAAAGTTCTGTAGTCCAATGCTGACACAAGACACAGGCATCTCATCCATGGGCAGAAGGAGGCTCTGAGGTTTGAAAGTGCTGCTAAGCTGCTACAAGTACTCCAGTTCCAAGGCATGGTGAAGGGCCATAAGGTCAGAGTGGCTCGAGATCCTCCAAAATGGCATAGCATGCTGTGAACAGCACAGACAACATGTAAAAATAACCCCAAGCATTCTGGTATTTAGACCCACCCTTTGTCTTTCACACGGATAAGAGAACACTTGGGGGAGAGAAAAAGAGCTCTTAAAACGTTGAGTCCTTCGTGTTTATGTCTGGTTTCTCTGACCCACCCCCTAAGCATAAATTCTTAATAAAAGCAAATCATTTTACAATAGGAACTACAGCAAACACATCAGGAGATCATAAGGAAGGTAGGGACTTCTAATCTCTCTATATGAAAAACAGATTTCAGAACATTGCAGAAGAAAATATTACTTCTGGAAAAAAGTAAGATGAATAACATATACATGAAGCATGTGGGTAGTTTGAGGAAGGGAACAGAAAGAAAATAAAGAAAGTGAAAGTGTTGTTTACTATCAAAATGTATTTGGTCCTTGTAAAACCACTCCTGGCAGATGAGTTAAAAACAGAAATGGTGATTCAGGGTAACTCATGTGTTGCTCACATCACTGTGAAAAGAATTTTATCCCAGCGGCTTGTGTAACATTGGTCATTGCTAGCACTGATCTTAAAACATCTTTTCCATGTGGGACATTAAAATAAATACATATTTTTTTCCTATTGGTTGTAATAAAATCTGTCTGGAGCACAAATACTTTTGCAAAGAACCTGAATAAACCAAAAACACAAATCTCAGGAAAAAGCACAGATTACCTCATTCATGAAGGGTAAAAATCTGATTAAGAACTATCTTTATACTTGAAACTACAGATTATAATGTCAACAAGAAGTTTTGTGTAAACTTTAAAAAAAGGAAAAAAAAAAGCCATCAGCTTTTGTCAGGAAATTATTCCATAAATCCCATGGGAAAATAGTTTCAATTCAACAGTATTCTGGAGGCTAACATGACTGTGTTCACCTTTTCATTGGGTCAGTTTGTGTCCTGGCATCTTTAGGAGGCAAACCACAAGCAATTTATTATCACATTAGCTTCTAAGTTTCCCAAGCATTTTATCTATGGCTTCTCAAAGAGGCTTTCATCACCCTACTTCAGCAGCTCCTGAGTAAATTCCTAATTCCAGTGAAATCAGTGGCAAAACTCCATCTCCTCTGTCACTTTTATTCTCATCTCCCCTTTTCATTCTGGTCTTCTCAAATTTTAAGTTAGAGAAAAATTTTGAAAACAATGTTAAACTCACTGTTTCCAGCTGCATATTTACTGTAATTTTTATACCTGTCTCAGAAGGCAAACACCTTAGCACAGAGCCTATCACATCTTCTTTGATAAGACACTCCTGATCTGAATGAAGATGCAATACGAATGCATCAACACGTGCCCACATTCAGAGCATGCCTAGCTTCTAGAGCAAAGGAATTTCTTCAGGAAGAAAACAAAATTACCCCCAAGAAAACACCATTGTAACAGTTTCTGTTCTGCTTTGCTTTGCTCTAGAGTATTACAAGGCCTTGAGAAACATCTGACTGAATCTCAGCTTGAACATAAATTCATGAGCAATGGCTGACAATGGAGAGAAAAAACCAAACAGAATTCAGAGACAACTGAGGTGGTTTTGGGAAAAAAATGCTTATGATATTTCCAAAACACTTTTATAGATAGATCTTTTGCTTAAGAAGGAAATGTTAAACACTACAACACCTTTTTTTTTCCTACATCTTCTTCCATTGTACTGTCTCTGTGCTCCACCAGCAACAGAAAGCAGATGCAGTTAGCTCACTCAGTTACAACTCCACATCCCAGTGTCCTCCTTGTTACATCCTGCAGGCAGCCTACCCTCTGTGCTCTGTCAGGCCAGACACTGCTGCTTTCCACCTCACAGATTTCCTAAAGATGAACTTCTTGCACCATGTTCAGGAAATGAACCAGCAAGAGCAACACGAAATAAAAATTACTAGTTATGCCATTCTCTGGACTTGGCAAAAGCTTCTGTGCACCTATCTCTAACTTAGGCTGCAAGATCTTTCTGGCAGAATTTGTAATATCTGAGAGGGGTACTACATCAAGGACAAAAGGACACAGGTTCGTGTTTGCAGCAGGTCCATGCTGTGTTTGCCAGATGACTGCACATGTCGGCGATGCTCAGCAGTGCTGCCTCCTTTTCTTGTGAGGTTGCAGCTTCCCTCTTCTCTCTCAAACCCCTGCAGGGGGTAGGACACAGCTGCTTTCCCTGACAGCCAGTCTTAGCTCCCTGCTCCTCCTCTTAGTCAGCCTGGCAGCAGCTCTGCCTTAGCCACTGGGTCAGGGAGGTGTAAATAGCACACCTATGATGTGGGAAAGCAAAGAGTTTGGTGGACACCAAAAGTGTCTCTGCAGAAGCCAAGAGTCAATGACATGGATGCCCTCCAAGGTCATGCAGCAAACCAATGAATAGGGAGAACTATAGGAATAAATTCTTGGCTTCCAGCTCCCACTTCATGCAGCTCCAGCTTTATACTGCTTCCCTAGTAACAACCTCAGCATCACAGAGCGTACACACAGCAGGCAGATAGAGCAGTTAAAGGCTCTGAATGATTTAACAGAAGGTTTAGCTTCTGCTAAATCAAATTACAGCCCCTCTTGCTAGACGCCCATATGCAATATCAAGTTTTGGATTACCCTGTTTATGCATCAGCTGTTGATGGTCAGATTTTAAACAAGAACTGTAAGCAGTCATTATTTTGACTATATATTTCTATTTAAAATTCAGTTAAGTGTCCTCTGCTTTATTTATGTCTGTCTGTGAAAGGAGTATACCTATATTTAGTCCATGCAGTTACAGGAGTGAAGTATGGAATGATACTAGAGAGTCTCATGAAAAAAAAGAGGTTGTGTAAACCTCAGGATCATAATTATTTTCAGTTCTCCTGCATGTAGGTCAAAAGGCCAGCTGCACACTCCCAAGGAATAAAGCATGCCAGGAACGTGGTGGCTGCATGGGGCTGGAATCTGCACTGACGCCCTGGGCATGGCTGAACGTGGCCAATTCAGATTTCTATCAGTCTGACCCTACAGTACAGCCTTCAGAGCTGTGAGGAGGGGAAACAAACCTGATACAGATCTATATATATCTATATGTTTGTATGTATACATAGAGTCTCGCACACACATGTGTTCATATATATGCATGTGTTTTCACGAGGCATGTACACTAATTTTCACCCTAAGATAATAAATGATTGTATGAAACTAAAATCTTCAAAGTAACAAAATTATCATATATAACCTTATATATTATTCCTCTATTAACACGCACTGTTTATTCACTTCTATTAAGCCACGTCCAAAGTGGCAACACACCCATGAGATGGAAGTACATTTTCTCTTACCAAAAGACCAGGCAAGAGATCCTTTGTATTTATATGTACTAAATACTGCCTTTAAAAAGCCATCCCTGCCAACACTTAGCACACATGTCATGCAGAACTCTTCTATTCTGAGCAAAGCAAGAAATGCTAATCTCACATTTGCTGCTGTGGTAAAATGGATGACAAATGCTAACCACTAATAAATAGGTGGTGAAATTGGATGCATTAGTATCTAATGAAACTCTAAGTGTACTATTTCAACTATCTTCCAAGTAAATATGAAGATTCTGTCTTTTAAAAATCATGATTTTTTGGTAGATGATACTTCGTAATAAAACATCTATCAATTTTTAAATTATTTGATTTTGATGAAATTTTGAAATTAAATACGGTGGCAAAAGTTTGAATTTGGTTTTGATGTAAAAAGCATAAAAATGAAACTACAAATTTAGTAAGCCTAATAATTACAGTATTATTAAATAACCTAAAATATTGAGCTATTTCTGAAATAGAAGTTATTTTATTTTCAGCATGTACCAACTAAAAGTACAAAACTTCAGCTATTCTACTCCACAAAATAGTGTTTCTATTAATACACATGCCAAACAAATCCATTTTTTGATAGCAACACCAAAAAGAACAGACTATCCTCTATCCTCCTTCCCTTAAATGAATACATATTTATACAAAAAACTTACTCCTGAGATTTGTGATGGATTTGAATAGAAAACTCATCAGTTTTTGTCATCTTTCACGGTATTTTTGTTGTATTCCTGCCAGATTTGCTAAGCAGCCGTCTTTACTTCCTACCCCAAACCTGACCAGCACAGTGTGACTGTGAGCTTAAAAGCAGTGGCATATTGGATACCCATTTATATTCTATTTATTGCTCCACAAAGATTTATGATTTTTCCTCACGATTTCCCTCCAAGGCAGCATGACCATTTTGGAGACAAAGGGAGAAGCCCATTTGCCCAGGCTCTCCCGCATCACCTGATGTAAAATCCAGCTCCTCAGTGCAGAGAGCCTTTGTCTCTTCTCACAAATTAGAAATTCTTTGGAGAATTCTCCTAAGCAGAAAAACTCAGGAGCTGGGGTTTTTCTGTCTTATTTCCCAAATATGTCTCCAAAAGCAAAGGCAAAAGATGAGCTCAAACAAAATGAAACTAAACAAAACACAACACAACAAAACAAAACAAAAAACAACCTCCAAGCCCAAAATACCACAAAGCAAAATAAAATTCATTGTCTCACTGCTGAGACAATGGAGTCTCTGGCAGAAACCCGCAGAAACTTAAACTGAGAACAGCTGTGTCACCGCAGTGGCACTCAGCGGCGGCGGCTCTGGCCCACACAGCACTGGCACTGGTGCCAGCAGCTCTGGAGCACCCTTTGGACTTTCACACTGGTTCCTCTCTGCCCTCCTCTCCCTCTTTTCCTGGGGAAGCTGATGTGAAGGTAGCAATCTTCATGTGAACCCTGCTGTTACAGCCAAGCTGGCTGGTTGCTGCACTGGTCCAGAAGGGTACGATTATTTCTCAATCCACAATGCAAACATCCTGAGAATTTTAATTGTCTCATCAAATATTTTGCTGGAAGTGACAGGTAAACAAAGGTGTCAATATCATGGTTTGACTGATGCTACCAGAAATGTAGCAGTGTGCAGTTTCTTCAGTGTATTAAGTTTACTTACATCAACCAAAAGAGGCATTTTATGAACAAAGTGTTTATCCTAAAAATGTTTCTCACTAAAGCAGTGATCTTTTAAATGGTATTAAAAAGATCGTATTATTGTATTTTTATACTAATGGCAATAATAAAAAGATTTTAAACGTGTCTTTTATTTTTCCTACTGCTGTACTGACTCAAGATTTTCTATGAATGAAGGACATAAATGAAAATCTTGTTTTATGATGAAGCAATTTATAAATGATTGGTAAATTATTTTTAATAATAAACCTTAACTTTCTTACACCCTAAGCTGGAAGCTCAACATTTTTTTATTCACTGAATGAACATAGAATAAAAAAACCCCTTGAATTAAATAGGCTTGAATTTATATGCTTACTTGAAAAGACTCATTACAGTTTACATGTAACCAATGATGTGCTAGCTTATGGAGGGTGTACATCTATGCTCTAAGTAGTGTAAAGAAACACACATATACTAATGGCTTCACCACAGGCCAAACCCCTACAGAAAAGTGCTGTGCAATGGGGTAACAGAAGACCTGTCTCTTCTCTGAGAATACCACAAAACCTGACATGCTGATGGGAAGGAAGGCGAGAAGGAACCAGCTACCAAGATTCAGGAGATAAGCACGATAATGGGGTGGTATATTGCAGGACAGTTATGCCACTTTGGATTGATGTGCTTTGGGTACTTTTGTGGAGGTGAAGCTTCTGTTTTGTTTGTGTGCTCTCCAGAGAAGGTCCAGGCTTTTACTGTTTTTTAATACAGCAATATGATTTATTCCTTAGACGGGGCACATGCCTTTAACATGGAGCATGGTACACACCAGGGTGCATTCCCATGCTTGCTCCTCCTAGTAACCCTAAAAAAAGGAGCAGATAGCCAATAAGACATCATCTGAGTTGGAAGCAGCTCCTCATGCTGCAGGGCACTGGGTGGTTTCTTCACTTGCAGGATGTGAAGGACAAAACTAGAGGCAAATCCTGCTTTCACAGTGTGAAATGGTGATTTCTTATTTGATGAAGTAAGAAGCATGACAAGAATCACAGAAGCATTTTCCTAAATCGGATTGATAGTTTATGCAGAAAGGCAGGACTGCTGATCTACTTATTGACTTCTCTGGCATTGCTGCAGCAGATAATTTAATCCAGAGCATCTAACATGCTTTCAACCTGAAAATTCCTTCCACCAAGAAAGAATACACAGAAGTAATTGCACAAAGGAACTTTCTATACTGCTACTCCTCTTAGCGACTGGAAAGGCTTTTTCTTATGCTTTTCTGAATCATGTTTCCTGTTGAAAAAGCATTGAAATAGATAATGTTACCAAAAGAAGTACTCCTGCCATTATCATATACAACACTATTTCACCGAGCAACAGCAAAGGAACAAAGAGAAGGAATTTTTTTTTCCCCTGATCTTAAATACAGCTTTTAAAATGTAATCATTTGCAGCGGGAAAACATTTCTCTGCGAAGATGAAAGGCATTTCTGAAGGAGAAAGGAGCAAACTGTTCCCGTCAGTCCGCCAAAGGGATATATGAAACTGAGACTCTGCGAAGTGCTGGGATGAGCCGGGAACTTACCCGCAAGGCTTCAGGGGCACAAAACCCAGATTTCATGAAGCAAAACCAGTCAGTGGTTGTTAAAACGCCATGTGGACTAATTAGTTTCACTTCTCCAATTTAGAAAGCCACAGTGGAAAGAGATAGAAGTATCACAGAGAGTTTTGTGATAAAAAAGCAGCTGTGTAAAAGCAATTTATCTGCGAAAGGAAGCAAGAACAGAAATGCCCATTTTCCTGCTCTTTCTCCTATTATTCAAATAGCCAATGTTATGCCGCATTCCTCCAAGCAAAGAGTGTGTATCTGCAGACTATCTTGGGTAGAATAGCAAGGCTAGAAATAATGCCTCTTATTTGTGAGTGGGAAGTGTTACTTTTTATGCAGCTTAATTCACACAGAAAAAAAAAAGTGAATTTTTCCCTTCTTCTCAGTAGAAAGCAAAAAATAATAGTCAGTCAAAGTATCCTCTGCTAGTTATCTGAGGTTATGAATGCATGCCAAGCCACACGTTGTTGCCTGAACGCAGAATCCAAATTAGGGACACACAAGAAAATGGAAATTCCTGTATGCCTACTCCAGTCCTACATGTCTTTTCAAGGTGTGACATATATGTATTTCATACAGCCAAACAGCACACTGCCTTTGATCATAAGAATCACCATATTTTGCTTACATTCATAACATCCTATGTGGTATTTTGGGTTGCCAAGGAAAACAGAAGTATTAGTTCTTGGCACAGAAGCCAGGGTCCATTTTCTGGCCCCTTTTTGAAATACATCAAACATAAATAGTTTAATGTGTCTTTTGGAGAACAGCAGGGCAAATCATTATCCATAGTCTTACCCGGCTTTCTACTAGATATGGTCAACACAAATTTCATAAGGCGAAGATATCCAACCTAAATGTCAATGCATGCTGCCCCATGGTGAAGAAAAGACAATTTGTCAGACTCTTGAAACCAACCCTCACCAAAAGAAGGTCATTACCTTTTTTGCACCTTGTTCTTCTTCGACACCATCCCCTATAACAACATACACTACTTTTCTTCCAAATCTTTGAATTATTCGCTCAAAACAACTTTCCTTTCCTGAAAGAAAAAGATCAGACTATTCAGGGTAGGTGGTGATGGGATGACATCAAATAAATAACTTTTTAGCCTGGATCTCCCCAGCCCTTGGAATTCTTAAGTAGAGCTACAGGGAGAGAAGAGTCTGTCCCTCAGGATGGTGTATCAATACTGATTGCAGCACAGACATAGCATACTAGAGGTCCACGATATAACTTTTCTTGTCTCATTCCCTAATATGACACAGGTTTTGTGGGGAATTTCCCTACCAGGAGAATTATCTACCATTTGTTTATGACCAGTAGCCTGATTTGAGTAAATTGATTGAATCTGAGTTGAAATTCTAGCTTTTTCTCCAAAACCTGTGATAAGATTAATCACAGCTCCTAAGACAGTAGTACCCTGACTTAGGTCACCCAAAAGATTTAGATTTAAATGCCTGTAATCCAATACATGGGCCGTGCCCTTGATCCTGCACTGGGATCCATTAATATGGGTCAGTCCTTCCCTGCACACACCTAGGGAAATTATCTCAGGGCTCCAGCCTCATGCACAAGTAACATAGAATCACAGAAATGTTAAGGGTTGGAAGGGACCTGAAAGATCATCTAGTCCCAACTCACCCTGGCATGACACCTCCCACTAAAACAGGTTATCCAAGGCCTTACCACACCTGGCCTTGAACACTGCCAGTGTTGGGGCATCCACAACCTCCCTGGGCAACCTGTTTCAGTGTCTCACCACCCACACAGTAAAGAATTTCTTCCTAATAGCTAACCTAAATTTCCTCTCTTTCAATTTGTACTAGGAAGCTTCAGGTACTGGTACTGAGAAGCCAGAAAGAAAGCAAATGCTTAGAGTTGAGTTTTCTGAAATGTTCCCATTCTGAAAGGTCACTTTAGTCTGGCCATGGGACATGCTAACCTGTGTGTCCACAGCAATGGATGCGGAAAACTGTGTTTTTTAAAATAGCTATTTCAGCTAAAGAACAATAAAAGCTTAAGAAAAAGTAGGTTGGAAATTAAACGAAGTTTTCTAGCCATTAGAGAAGACAAACTGCGTAATGATACCCTTTAACAGTAGTGCCAGGCATAAGAAACCTCCAATACAAAGTTGAAACAGCATTTGACTATTATGAATCATGTCATGTTACAAAAATCTCATGGTTTCCTGCGACAGTCAGTGACAGAACACATTTTTCCAAAAACACCCTTCCATCCCATGTATGTGAAGTCACAAGTGAAGATTTATTAAAATATGTTTTAATTAAAATGTGTATTTAAAGTATTATATTTCAAAGTTATAATTTACTATACAGTTTTGACAGAGGGCACTGTAACTTTAATATTCAGGAAACAGTTTTAAATCTTTTATGGTAATGCTTTCAAATTTCTCCGTAAAACTCTGAACAAATTTTTGTTTTGTCTTGTTAAAAAAAAAAAAAAATTCAAAAATCTCCCACAATTTTTTCTTGACCATCTGAGCTTGCTGTATGATAGATACTTAAGAACACAGGAAAAATGTTTTTGTGTAGCCCACAATTTTGAGGGAATCTGAGAAAGAACAGATATGTCATAATCACATTAAAAACTACAAACACTGTTGCCATCTGGTCTGGGGTACTTCTGCATACTCAGAATAACATCTTTTATACTGAACCAGAAAACAGAAATAAACATTTGCCTGGCTGAAGCTTATTACAGTCAGCATGAGACACTTAAATAATTACATTCTGCAGCAAAACATTCTTGCTTCTGGTAAATTGTTTACCAAAATTTGCTCCAGAGCCCATGAAAACAAATGGATCCAGAGCTTACCTTTCCAGAATTTCTCCTGCTGCTCTGGGGAGACTCCAGTGTTCTGTATTTACAGCCTACTAAAAAGCCTTCTCAAAACTACACAGCCCCACAGTTTTGAGAAACAATGAAAAAAAAGCAGCTACATTTCTTCCTAACAGAGACTGCACCACTGTTAATAGAGCTATACAAAGCTTTCTGTGCTGGATCATCACACATTTGAAAAGCACTTTTAGGATTCTTTAGCACTGTTTCATGAGGATCAGGTGTTACTAATCTCTATTTGCTACCCTGAAAGCATGTTAGAATTAAATATAGGCTACAATACCTTTTTTTTTCCTAGAAATACAGCTTTAAATGTATCACAACATAATAAAAGTAGCTCACCTATTTTAGTTGCACTGTAAATATTCTCTATGGGAAATACAACCCCTAGTCCATACAACAAGACTTTTGCCAGAGCTGGAATTAGCTGAGTAGTTGTTACGAGAATGTTCACACAGTTTGTCCTATGGAAGAGAAAATGCAAATATCCTTTTTTAACAAAGCAAAACAGAAAAAACCAAAACGATAGAAGGAAAATCTTATCCCTCCCATCAGAAACCCTCAATATTATTATTGCCACTTAAAAAGAACATTTTTTTTTTACCACCTTACAGATGAGCAAGGTGTGGCATAGTCAGCCCAGAACAAGGAATGAGGATAAGGTCCTCCAGGTTCAGCATTTTGCCCACCAGACCAGACAGCCTCTTCCAGATCATCATAAGACACCCCAGAGCTTCCTTCGTACTCTTAGTACTCACCTCGAATGAATGAGGGTGAGTGCTTTCAGTGCAAGTGTTAACCAAGAATCTGTCAAAGCTTCAATTTCTGCTCTTAGTTGTAACCAAGCCTCTCTTTTTGCTGGGCCAAGGAGACCTGCGGAGTAGACAAGGGCATGTCTGCACTGGCACTAAGTAGCGCTCTGTCATTTTCCTTTGCTTTCACTAGCTCAGACAATTTTCCACACACTGCAAACTAAACAGATCACTGAGCACTACTACGTTAAGAAAAGGAGTAGAAACCAGTTCTTCCCATTTACGACCTCTAATCTGTGTTTGTTAGATACTCCAGAGTCACTTGCCTCCGACATTGTTTTTGTAGGTGTTGTATATTTCTTTTACTCGTCTGTAGCGGAAGGCCAGTTTCCGCATCCAGTCCACTCCTCCGCGCACACCGGTTGCCAGGCACAGATTGGCACTGGTGGCAGCTGCAGGAAAGCCGTCTGTTCCGAAATTATATGTGCTGGGCAGACATAAAAAACCCCACGGATTAATAAAAGGCAACAGGCTGCGTTGAACCACCAGCTACTCACTTGGCTGGGTTGCACAGAAGACAGTTAAAAGACAGCAGGCTACTGTGAGCGTTCCAGCAGCCCATCACTTGCCCAGGAAGGAATTTGCAAAGCAACTTTTTATCTTAAGGAGCTCTCTTGTACCTTAAATCTTGACCGTTGTCGTCTGAAGACACGTCGTCAATGTGAACCTGGTCGCATTCCTAAGGTGACAGAAAGATCTTATAATTTTCTTGATTTTGCAAATCTTGAAAACAAAGCTATAAAAAAAATCTATGAACCATCTAGTCATCAGGGATATTTTTAATTGTGGAAATCAGTAGATGGCAGTCTTGTTAAAACAACTATTTTACCTATTTCTTGTGCTCATTTCTTAGAATAAATGCACACCGTCATTAGCTACTACTGTTAAATAACTTTCCAAAAACACGTTTTTGTGTTTAGAAAGGAAAGTGGTTAAAAACAATTAGCATATGTGTTCCATAAACGTTCTTGTAGCCTTTCAGGTACCCTAAAACATCATGCTGCTCAAAGCTGATTCAGCCAGTGCATAAGTGTAACTGAAACCAGACATTTTGGTAAATGTAACATATTAGAAAAATTAAACCTGATGCTAACCGCCAATGAAATTATGACCTCTGATTGCTGTTGAGCCACACACCAACACAGCCTGAGGCCAGTGTTTCAGAGGAGCGCAGATGAAAAATCTGTTCCTAGTTTGCCATTCATTTGAGAGTTGTGAGTTTCCTTCTCTCTCTTTGGTCTTAGTGCATGAAAGCAGCATGCCAAGATGAAGAAAATCTGAACAGAAATACCCAAATCAAACCATCTTTCTTCACCAGCCTGTCTGCAAACTAATGCAATACATTAAAAATTAGCTTTGTCCATCACTAAATTAAAAATCACAATGAATATTGTTTATCCACAAAAAAATCCCACTAAAACATTACTATTAACATTTTAACTGTTGGCAGGAAAACAAATAAACCTCTGATACTCTAGATCAGTATCAATTCAATGCCTGTGGATCCAATAGCGGATTTCAATTATTTTAATAATTTCCTCTTCTCTCTCCTAATGTGAAGTCCTATAACAAATATGATCTATTTTAAAGATGAAAATGCTGCAATCCTGTATTTTTGTGTTGCTTTCCTCTGAACAAATTTTTCTCTCTCCATGGATTTGTGAGGAAGGGAGGGAAGATAGAAGTGGAAAGAAACTCAAACCAGCTGTTCCCTAACAGAATTAAAATCATGACCCTCAACCCTTTTTCTAAAACATCTATTTTCCAGCCAACCCTCTCACAGCAAGCAGCAAGCTCCAAGGAGGAAAAGACTTTGACCCTGTAACCTTCTCCTCCTCTCCTGAGGTCAACAACCTCAGATAAGAAAAAAGCTGAAGAAGCCTATGTGGCCTCACATGGTGGCTGTGGATTCTAGATTTTTAAAAACATTAGTTTACGAAAAATGCCTCAGAAACTGGAAATGTTTTGAAGAACAAGGTGTGGTCTTTTGCACTTGTACAACATATTCTTACTGCAATGCTTACACTTCTGTATCTTATGCATAGGTAACTTGTGCTAGAGAGAGAGGTAGCAGAGACAACCAGCACAGGCGAGACTATACTACATTTGCTCATATTTAACCACCATACAGTGAATTTCCTCCTCAAGCAGACAAAATGCATTAGATGTACAGACACAGCTGAAACTGCAAGTGTGAGCATATGTTGCCAGGCTTTGAAAATCAACTTGGCTGAAAAAAGAGCCAGAAGCTTCTTCAGCAAGTTATGAAATTCACATCATTTTTTACTATTTTTCTGTTTAAAACTGAAAGCAAATGTCCATCCAAATGCATACCACATTAACAATTCAAATATCAGCTGAGTATAAGCGAAAGAACAGACACTCTCCTGAATTCATTAGTTTCTCACTTTAGTTACTCTTCCACTGCTCAGTGATTTCTCCTTCCCCAGCTTAGAAACTATGAATGACAACTGCAACAAGCTGCTGGGGAAGAGGGCTCAAAATAGAAATCTGTGAAAAAGAAACGATTCTTTTAGTACCCACAAAACTAAAAGAAGGAGTAGAAGCTCATCTTCTCAGAGCAGATGAAAGAAGGAATAACGGAAAAAAATTCCAAATTCAACTCTCTCAGGGAAAAGATAAAGGCAGGAAGAATAAGACCACTACATCTTAGATACCACACTTAAAGAGAACCTGGGGACTTGGAACTTTAATTCACAGTGCAAGATCTTGGGACCATCACAAGCCTTAGGACATGACAGACATTCTCCCCTTCTGTCTAACCCCCTGCTTGGTAGGTAGAAAGTGAGAACTGCAGTGATACACTAGAAATAGAAATTGTGGCATCAAAAGAGAGAGGTATTTTGGAGAGAAAAACCCAGAAAATAAATCAGAGACTAAAAATTGGTGGGGCAAAGGTACAGAAACAGTGTCAAGAAAGGAAGAAAAATGAAGAAAATGTCATAAGCACCACAAATTTCAGACAAAATACTGAATATAATACGAGAGAGATAGTGTCCTCTTTTGTCAGGAATAAAAGAAGGAAAAAGTCAGAAGGCGAACAAAGCACAAGAGATACATGTTATAATTTGGAAAGGATTAAAGCCCAATGTGATTGACAGTACGTTACAGCTAAAGGGAGGTCACAAACAGTGCACGACTGTTTTGTTCCTTCTGAGTGGCAGGGCACAGCTTTGAGGCTAAATGTGAGCTTTGAGTGCCAGGTATTTTTTCACGCTGTCTAGCTGGCTTGGACTTCGGGCTAATGAGTGATGGCTGCATTTTTCAACCCCTGAACATGGTAAGGAAAAACACTCATTTAGCAATTGCTCTTTTAGCAGGGAAGTTATTTAGGAGTAATTCTTCAAAGAAGCCAATTACCTGCCCATCATTAATTGATCTGGTCCATCCTTCCATCAGAACCCCTCGTATTTGTTTTCACCTGCTTGGTTTGTGTGTAGCATTCTGTTTGTGAGATACCTGAGACACTGCTCAGTCCTCTGATTAGATATAAGCAAGCACACACAGAGTCAACAACTTAAAATAGCAGTTAGCTCAATATGCACCATAACCAGGGATATGGTAGAAGACTGCCCAAAAAATAAAGTATGCCCTTCCAACAAGAACACATAGACTCTAAAATGTAGTATATACACACATAGACTCTAAAATCCTCAAGTACTTCTCAGTAAGGCTTCTGTGAGGGGAGCTGACTTACAGCTAAATGGCCATCCAGAAAAAAATGTTTGTTTGCAGGCTTATGATTTCAAACTTTCACAAATGTATTTGACACTTGTGAAATTTTCATAGGAAATACAGTACGAGAATTCTTCCCCTAATTTCTCTGGCAAAGTGATATCTGAAACTAATACTGCAAGTCCCTGCAGAAACACTGTTATTTATGCAGATGTATTTTATTATGACAGAATCAGTTTAGCAGTCAAGTCCAAAGCAGAAAATTAAAATTGTGGGATTCTCTTTTAAAATAGGCTGAATTGGCAAGTAAGGAGCAAAATATCCTGTGGCTTACATATAAAACTTATGCAGCTAGCTGTGTTTTGCTCCTAAAGGTGTCGACCTTGCAACTTCAGTGTATCCAGTTTGAAAACTTCAGGAGAAACTACAAGTGATAACATGTTTGTACTAAAGACTTGTATTTCAGTCAGACAGGCTGAGATGCAGCTCTGCACTTCTGGATCAATCCCTGGAAAGCAAAATGCACGTGGTATCATTTAGAGATAATATTTTCAGGAAAAATGGGAGTGTCAGCATGTGTAACTTGGCAATTCTATGGATAGTAGCTTAAGAATTTACTGCCCATGCTGTCCTTTTTTGCTCTTTCACACAGCTGGCTTGCATGGATCCATGTGTTTGTGTCCCTCAGACCTTTCTGTGCCACAACTGGTAGCTTAGCTTGAATCTCCTGCAGCGGCCCAATTAAACCAACAGATGTTGCATGGAATAACTGAGACTTGTTTCTCCATTCCCTTCCATCAGCTCTGCTTTGGGGCTTGAAGCAGCAGCAGATCCGTGCTTGCAGGAGCAACTTAAAGCTGCTGCAATCATTAGCTAAGGGAATGTCTCCAGTGAAATGCAGCAAGCCAAAGATAAACGGCAATCAAAAATGAATGACTAGGTGAGTCTAGCCTAAGATTTGTACATGGAAAGCTTATGTCTTCTCCCTCCTACATTCCCAGAGCATTTGTTAACTTCTTCCTGCTAAGTTTTCCTCCTTCTCTTTTCTGTTTTTATATGACAAACCAAAAACTCCCAGAGATGCTCTGCAGTCATCATTCACAGCTCTTAAAATGCCTGGACCTATGTACTCCTCTGGAATCCTTCCTTTAAACTAACATAGGATCTTTATAAAGATTCATATGCAAAGCATTAACTTATGGCAGAAATGTTCTGCAAATATTTATATTACTTTGCTCCTTCACTACCACCCGTCAAGTTGTGTACTTCTGCCATAATGATGTAAAATATGCTTCACTACTCAGTTTACTGTAGGAAAATTAATAACAATAATAATAAAAAAAGAGATTAAGGCTGTTATAAGAGTTCCCTTATCTGTGCCAATACTACATGCCAAGTGGAGTGACGCAACAGCTAGCATGCTGATCCTCTACATTTCTGTGTCACAAAACTAACAAAAATAAATCTAATAATCCTGCTGTCTTTGGATAAACACTGACATAAGGTAACTCTGGACAAGTCTGCCCATTATAAAGGGGAATAACGTGAATAATATTAACATAACCTCAAAGGATGCCGAAGTATTACAGTTTCAATTCTGCTGATTATAGCTAAAATACATTTCCACATTTGGTTAATCTCCTTAATTTACCGTGAGAAAACTAACACCAAACTGCCAACTAATTGTTTCAATACCTTAGTCTGCAAAGTCAAATGAGAGAGGAAAAAAAAACCAAACCAACAACTACCCTTCAGAATGAGCTATTTTCATTTTGCCTTTACATTAGCGGGCCCATTGAGACATCCTGGAAGCTGGCCAACTCACAGGAAATGATTGCTGGGATTCTCTGTTCCTCTCATATCTGTCATTACGCAATTATATCCACTGCTTCATTTTCCCTACTGAACAGTAGAGAAATTTGGTCATGTACATGTGAGAACAGATCTAGCAAAACAAGTTAAAGATGCAATCCTTTATAAATGTGATGTATCTGGAAAAAAAAAGAATTAAAAAAAAAAAAAATCCCCAAGCGTACACTGCTGTGTTTTTAATGCAGCTTTTTATGACAGCAGTTCCTCTGTTTATGTCTTTTCCAGGAGTAAGATATATAGCCTTTCAGTTGTATATACCCTTTAAGACTATTATCTGCTCCACAAATACTCATCACACCTATTAGCCATCACAACCTGCTTCTTTGGGAATCAGAGTTGCAGGTTGTCAGAATTTTTTTTTCCAGGCAACAATTACATATTCCAAAGCTAGTTTGTGAATGACCATTTAACATCCCCCCCTCCCCAAATTGTTGGGTTTCTACATTTTTTTACTCATAGTTGTGACCACCTTCCAGCAAAATGAAAAGCAGATTGCTCCAACCAGTCTCTATTCTAATTTTAGACAAATAACACGCAAGGACCCCAACACTATTTACAAGCATCCATTAAGCTTTAGAAGTAAACCTCTGGCTTTTACTTGACTAGAAGGATAAAATCTCTGGTATGCACAGGTTGGGAAATTGAACAACAGTGCATCTATATCCTCCCTGTGTTTATATCGTTTATATATATATATACATATATAGTATGACGTGTGCCTAATGCTCCTCTACTGTACTTCTGTGCCTGCTAAATATAAAAAACCCTCTGCACTTCCTTTCAAGCCGAGGCAACAAAGGCTGAAGTGCTGAACTTCCCAAGCCGTCATCGCGGAGCGCCTGTTAACGTCCAGCACAAATCCATGTGAAAGAGCAGCGACTGCAGTTCGCAGGTTCTCAACGCTGGCACTCAATTGGCAGGACCTGTCATCTCTGTCTAGCCTGCACTTTGTGACCCTAACATTTTCTCCTCTTTCCCACCACAATTATTCAGCGCTGAAGAAAAAAGGTGCAGATTACCTGTGGGTCAGGCACAGGATATTAAGAACAAAGAGAGTTCTTGAAATCCACTTCATTCTGTCTGACAATTTGTGGGTGAACAGTCAAGGAATTAAATTGGGCTGTGAAGGCTTTCAAAATGCTCCCATTTTAAACTTAAGACTATAAAGAGAAGCTTATAATGTAAAAAAAGCCCATAAAAATGCTACCAAAACCCCCCAAATCCTATCTTTTATTGTTAAAATAGAACATCAGAACAACAAAAAAATTATTATCTATATAAACTATTAGCTGTTATAAACACTGAGGACTATGAACTGAAATTATTTACTAACTCTTTTTCACAGCCAACAACTTTAAAGTACCCTTCTGCACCAAACACGTAACCCTTTTATAACACACAATGGATGCCATTCTTTTCTAATAGAAAAAGTGATTAAAATACTACTTTGCTTGTTCACATCAACAAATGCATTTGGATCAAATATGATACTCCTAAAGTAAACAGTGTTTATTCCAAAATAAATACAGATCTTATTCTGCAACTTGTGTTTATTGAAGTAGCTATGCTAAAACCAAGGTTTACATTTTCATTTCAACTACACCTTGTAAGTGGAAGAATCCAATTTAAAATAAAACATGACCTAAAGAAATAGAAAGCAGTGTGCCAGCTACATTCCCACAGCAAACGAAAACTCTGTTTTGCTAGTTTTCTTTACTTCATAAGTTTCACGAAGCAGATATTTCAAGAACTCATATTGTCTCTGTATATGTTACCCCTTACACTGAAATCTTTCCATTGAAAAGGAAGACCAAAAAGTAAAATCATACCTCTAGCAGAGGGTCAGCAGAACTCAGGACAATCACAGTAAGTGCAATCCTCTAAACCCCAGAGCTTTCTTGCCTGCTACAGGGTGTAAATTTGTTCAGATTTCGATTCAGAGACAATCCCTATTGTTCTGAATACACTAGTTACTTTCCAGTTGTTCAGACAAGATAAAACGGAAAATTATTCTAGTTCTGCAATATATCAATTTACTCAGAGAAGTGTTTCAGAATTCCTCTCTAACAATCAACTCTTGCTCCAACTCTGACAAGATAATTTGTTATTCTATTTCTATATATTTCACAGGAAAAGTGAAGGGAAGAGGGGGGATGTCAAAGAAAGAATTTTACCAATATATAGAAACAGCTAAATAAAACTCAAGTGTATCTGCTGTGTCACTCCTGGAGAGAACAGTGTTAAGTTCAAAGTGTCAAATTAACTGTATTTTAAAAGGTCAGCACTTCACATGTGTTTAAATACTCTCTTTACAACACGATTCCTATTATCTGCTAATATATACTTTTGTAAAGAGAAAAAAATTCTATGATTAATGAAAGACAGTGAAAATAAAATATGAAGGTATTTTAAGAAGTAAAAAAAGCCATGAATCTCATCGGAATGTAATGAATTATTCCCAAACACATTAACTTGAAAGTACACATCTAGGAACATATACATTTTGTTGAAACTATACACTAAAGATTGATAAAATAAATTTTAAAGAATCTAAAAATTAAACTTATGAAAAGAATTATTTTTCCACAAAAGCCTTAAAATGTCTCATTTCTTAGGAAATAAGGGTTCATGTGGAAATTTTCACAAGATGATCTAAGCTGTGTCTTTCAGTTCCACACAACCAATTCATTAAAACTTGCAGGGCCTTGGAGTTGTTGATAATCTTCTAAATGCATATGAAAAATGAGAACTACAATGATTTGAGTGAGCGAGTCTCCCATCTTTGTAATTGTCAGCTAAAGAGACAAAGCCAGGGTTTAAAAATCTCTCTGCTAACCTTGCCAGTACAGACAGCAAAAACATTTTCTTCTATTGACAGCCTGAAGACCTTTGCACAACTCTTTGAATTTTCTCTTTCCTTTTCCTTCCCACTCTCAGTGTTGTGGGGCAGAGGGCAGATGTTGACTCCTGTGCTGCTGGTCAGTGGCAGAAGTATGGAGTGAGCTGACCCATCACTGCCTTGCCCAGCCAGAGCAGAGGACAACGATCCTTTGTCAGAGCTCTAAGAGTTCCAGTAAGAGAGACAAGAGTTTTTGTGCCACCTTGCAGCCTGTGCTGGTTTAACCCCAGCTGGCAACTCAGGGAGAAGTAACAGAAAGGTAAATAAAGTGATGAAGTGATGCTATGAGCATGGTAGGCTCCTGGGTATTTCAGCTCCGCTGTACATGTGCAAAGAACAACCCATGTGATACTCTTGAGAGAGGAAATCATATAGGCTCTATTTTTAGTGGCACCTAGCATGAAAGGTACTTGTCATTTGCCATGTGAAAGACATTAAGTGGTTAATAAGTTGCATAAGTCTATAGGAATGGTCTTCTCAAGTAAGCAAAAGAGGTATTTGTTATTCTTCGTAGCTCTAACACTCACGAACTACAGCAGCACATTCCACAACAGCCAGGCATCTTGCATTTCAGATGGGTTGAGGCTCTTAGCTGTGTTTTGCACACACCAGCAAAGCCACAGTTCTGCCTGAATGAAGACTTTGTTTTGCATTTTTGTTCATTTACCTACAGCTACATGTGTGATGCAATTCAGTCCCACATTCATGAAGTGGAACTTCACGAACTTTCTGCAAGTCACCCATGGTAGTAGAATCACATAGATAAGAAACTATTTTCAGTCATTCCCTCACACACATATTAGGGAAAACTCTGTACCGTGATTTGTATTTCCTTTCTTCTCTACCCTTCCTTCCTGCACTGCAACTGGGCTGTTCCTGAATTGCTGCTGTGGAAAATTAAATGCAAATACACGAGCTTTGTGTCTCAGTCTGAATGTTCAAAGGGAACTGCTGTGATGCCTGCTGGAAGGGAGTTCACAATTGTTGACAGGTTCCTTGGAAAGTGAACTTGCCTTTGCCAACTCTTCATAGAACTTATAGTACCTTAAAAATAAGGTTTATATCTCTAAAAATAAATTGAATGCTCTTAAAAGGTTTTGGAATAATGACATTTGGCTTTCCCAGAACTCTCTGTTGATGAAGAAGAACTATCAGAAGCTGAATCACACGATTCTCATAAAGCATCCCTAGCCACTATCTGGTCAGCAGGCTCCCATTACAGACATCACAAACATTGGGAGGAGGTGAACTCTTACTTCAGCCAAATGAGAAAAGTAATTTTTGAACAGATATTCCTCTGTAGGGGCCCAATGACTCCACTCTGGGTGACCAAAGATTTGTTCAGCTGCCATCCTTATGGTATTTGGGGGTGGGAGGAAAATAATTCAGTCAGCTCTGTTTGAAGCTTTTCTCTCCCTGAAACCATCCCTTGTATCTCACCCGGAATAAGGCTTATTCAACAGCCTTTCATGTAATTGCTTATTTCTTTGAGTCTGATGGCCCAGAAATCTATTTTCAGTATGTTCTACAGTCCTTTCTATGTTTGGTGGTTTGTTTTTCTATTAAGAAGTGACTACAGGTATTTCTTATTCAACATCTAGCTAACCAACTGGGAAATGAAGAGCCAAAGGTTTGCTAAGACTTTCCAGGATCCATCCTCCAATCACAGCCAAATCAGACCAACTCTGCCAAAATCACATTCGTGCCTCAAGGAAAGCAGCTATTTCTCACAGCAGTAGAACCAGACCTAGAGGTCTGAATATGAGCTTCTGTCCATTGTTTATTGCTAAATGAAGGTCATCTGGCAAAAACAACCATGAATGATTACATTCAACAATCACCAAGAGCTGATTTCACTTTCAGCTCTTTAACTATTATACTCTTTTGAAAACTGTTCTCAAGCAAAATTTTTTAGGTTGTTTTTAAAATATTTCTATTGAAGAAACATTTCTTAGAATATTAAAGATAGCACGTACTATTTTTCTGTTTTGAGAGAATGTGAAATGTAATTTTCTAAGAAATTTATTTTCTTTGGCATCATCATGGTCAATATTTACTTTTAGGTCAGTAAATCTATCCCTTTATCTCAACAGTGGTTGACCTCCACCTATCAACAACACAGTTGCTTCATACCAGATTTTTTTTTCTTTTTTACTGACATTGACACATCTGGGTTGATGTTTTTCCTTGCTGGCACATCACTGGTGATCCCAGCACAACAAAGGAAATTCATGCCATTATGAAAAAAACTGAGTTTTGCAATGCTCCTGGACAAGTTTGCAAATGAAATGTTTTAAATAGAACTGGAGTAATTGTCCATGAGGAAAACAAAGAGCAGGAAACACTCAGAGCTGTGATGTTTACTTCTTAAGAGAGCTGCTACCTATTTCGTTTTAAAAAAACCCCAACCAAACAATACAAATAATAACAACCCCCTTCATATTCCAACAACATAACTTAGGAATGGTCGAACCACTAAAACCCATAAATTTGCTCTATGATTGTAAGAGAATCATTAAATTCCAGTTAACTTTAAACCTAATTTTGAATGGAAGATAATACCAGCTCTAGTGGTGGTGCTGCAGACTTAATCAGTGATTTAATCTTTTTAGCATTCTGAAAGCTTATCACAAACCAAACGTAAATGGAATAAATGTTTATACTAAGTCCATCAATATTTTAATGCATTCTCCATCACAATTTTCTTCTAATAATATTATTTCAAAAAACATGAAGATGTAAAAAATAGACAAGTGATACTAAGAAATAATAGAATCTATAAAACTATAAATATAGCAAATAATTATGAAATTATATTAAGTTCTAATTCCATGATTTTTTTCTCCTTTATCCTGAATTATTTTAATTCATAGCTACCAATATTTTATGTTCTGCCATGGACTGTGGTATAGCTTTGTGGTAATTTTACTGATTTCTGAAGCATTTTTTCACACCCCAGCAACTGAAAGCCTAGAAGTCACACTTGCTTTATGGTCAAGAAAAATGTGCTATTAAACAATACACACAATCACAGGTAACTTGTTTTGGAACAGCAGTACTTAGACAAGCAATACCCTGATTTACTGTTGTTCTGATTTCTTCTTTTTCAATGGGTTACCACATCATTTTGTAAACATTATTTGTCACCAACACCAGCCAGAGTTCTCTGTAGCTACTTTCTGCCTTTCTTTCAGATCTGTTATTCCTGCTGAGAGAATCTACTAAAGAAGAATTTTTCATACTGACACCAACTGTAGTCTTGCTGTGAATAACCACATTCCCATAAAAATCATTCCATTTATTGCAAAGTTGTTGGCAGACCATAGGAATAATAGTCAACTCAGGAAACCTTTTATCCTGAAATCACATGGCTTAACCCTTTGCATGACCACATGTAGTTCATACAGAAAAACTACATCACCACACTGCTATTTAATCCCTTAGTAAAAGCTTTTCTGTTGTTAGCAAGTTTTTAAAATTATTTTTTCACAGTACTTCATTTAAGTAAAATTTAGATAATAATTTAAACAAAGACTGAATTTGAATTAGTCAAGCAGTGTTCAGGGTTTTTTTCTTAATATACAATGTTGTATTAAAAATTAGAGACTCTTTCCCAACACATGAACTATTACATTATATAGACATTTGAGTGTGGTTTTAATTATAAACTAAAAATTTTCATTCATACAAAATTTATTGTTTTTTTCTATCTTCCTATGGTAAAGAAAGATTTATGAGTTTACAGTACAATGAAACAAATAGAAAAAACCTGTTTGCTTTATGATTTTTTTGTGGAAGATACCTCTGTTAGTCATTATATTTATTGTGAGATTAGTGAGATTTCACTAGTGAGAAACTAGTGGAGATTAGATTCAGGAAAGAGATGTTAGTTCTGTTGGTCAGTCCTCTTGACAGTTTGGGAGTCAGAGGTTGTATTGCTTGTATTGAAATTTCTGTCTGCATTTATTAAACTGATGGAACATAAAAAAAAAGGTCGGTGTATGTTTTCACTGTCTATTTTGTCCTGCTTGTAAACCCTTGTTTGCAGGTAATCATGCCTTGATTTATGCTTTATTCATTCGACCAAGGCAATAATGGGAGCTTTGGACTTGTGAACACACTTTTAAGAAAAATATATACATTTTGTTCCAATAAATGAATTGAAATATTTGTATTTTTAAACTTTTCAAAGTCAAAGGAAATTCCTAGAAACCCTCTTACTCATGTTGTAACTGCTGCTACAACTGTCCCTCCTCCTTGCCCAACAATGCTAGGGAAGGAGTCATTCCCCCGTGTATCCGTATTTTACATTCGAAATGTGAGTTACACAAACAGGCAGAAGAAAAAGATGAGATCTTTTTACTTATTAAAGTGGTTTTCTACAGTCCAGAAAGTATCATTTGCTTAGATAAAGCTGATCTTTCTCATGACAGTGTTTCAGCTGAGCCAGTACTCGTGTCAGCAGTCTGTACCCCGCTGTCAGTGAACACGCGTGAACTCTCATCTGCTGCCTGCACAGTGCTACAGGTAACCTTCACTTAATGCCTGGACTGCCTTGTTCTGACTGAATGAGGATCTTGGAAAACCCAAAAAGACAAAATCAATGCTCCATTCCTTCAATACCTCATTGTTTCTTTTGTTAAACTTTTTGTTTACATTTTTTCTAAGTCCTTATTTAAAGCCTCATGCTTCAACAGCACAATTTAAGGTAGTTTTAGTCTACTACAGAATCACCCCACCTCTTCACCGTATCTAAAAAAAAATTTTACAAATACAATTAACAACAGTCAAATTTTACTTAACACAGAAAAACAGAAGTGATACTGCAATGAGTAAAGGAAATAATGCTCTCCCCCTTTCTTTACAGTTTCATTAGACCATTGAACTGGACGAAATTCAGATAGAGGCCTTATTGTAACCACACTGAAACAGTAGAAATCTCCTGAGACTGTGAAACTCAAACATTTTGGGAACCAACTTCAAGCACTCCTTTCGTGCTTTTAAAAGAAAATGAATGAAAGAAACTTCTTAATTTTTCTCCCTGTGGAAACATTTTAATATAATGGCTACAAAAAAACCAAACCAATCAACCAAACACCCTAAAAACCCAGCACAAACAGATATGTTTAAAATTCATATGTATGCATATTTTCTTAAAATTTAAACTTCAGTCATAGCACTCACACATAACTCCACCAGCACAAACTGCATGACGGCTTTCATGATATCAAACAACTTGTAAACAACATTGTAAATTCATGCCAAAATTAAACCTAGGCTGACAAGATTGATAGAAACTACCTACCATGCATATTGCTAAGATGCTTAAGCTGTGATTTCAAATCTTTGTACTTATGTGAGGATTGGCTAATGTGCTCTAATCCTGCAAAATAACATGTAAGGATGACACTTAGTTTCATCTAGTTTTCCTAAAATAATTGCATTACGTAAATTTCAGAGACTAATCCACTCAAAATATCAACCTGAATAATTCAAACCTGAGATTTTAAGATGTTACCTACATCAATCAGTAGATATTTTTTCTAAAGGTGACTATTATGTTCTCTTTGGTTTGCCTTCTGGGTTTTTCTACTGGAAGAGTCCAATGAGAAAAAAATAGTTTGCGTCAAAGTAGTGGAATCAGCACAAAATAACCACATTACATGAACAGAAAGGGCAGGCTGGGAAAGATATTTGAGTGTAAATTAATGTTGATCTTAGCTGGAATAACTTGCACTCTTTAGCACTTGCAGCTGCACCAGGGACTTGACTGGCTGTATGAGATTTTACACATCTGTCAGCTTAATCAGAGACCAAAACACAAAATCTACTGTTCAGGAATGTTATTTGAATTTATGAAACTTTTTAGATTATAAACTAATAATGGAATACTTAGTGTTGTGAACAAGTTGTAACTACAGTCTTGACATCTATAGCAGTAGATAGGATTTTGTTCAGTGCTATCAAATTCATAATATTTAAATAGAATGTAAAAAAAAAAAAGTTGTTCACATCAGTTCCATGAAATATTAAAAGCCAAAGTGAAGCCTCTCTACACAAGAATAAAAGGAAAGCAATACAATAATTAATACATTAACTGCTTTTACCATTAGTATCAACTATTTATTAATTTATTTGACATTACTGCTCTGTTGTTTCAGATAATTTTACTAATGAAATGAACCTATTCAAATCTGAAATGACAATTCTGGCACTAGGAGGCCTTCAGAATGAATCACATTATTACCTAGTTTTGGATTTAATATGATGAACCATCAAGTAGTGTATTGTATCTGTGCTTAGGGAACAATTTGCATTGTAGAAAAGCTCTGTGGCACATATCAGCAACTTTTCAACCTCTCAAAAATAAAAATTCATTAAGGGTGTTTTATTTGTCAGCAATATAACGTAAGACAGTGTTTTGAAATCTGCTAATGATTGCAAAGTTCTCAATCTGTTAAATTTCTTGCAGTCAGTTTTGCATCTCTTATTTTCCATCAAGCCTTAGGCAGGCTTTTTAAAACAACTCTATTGCTTCATTGCTGGCTGTAAGAGAATTTTCAAACCACTGTCTCATGTCCTTCATGACATAGCAATCTGCATGTTACCCTTCAGAGCTGCCTCTGCAGCCCAGCACGGAGGTTTCTGCTGCAATTAAGCTGACATATGTGGGGTAGATCTGGGACTGCAGTAACAGACCCTGCCTATACACAGCTTTGATGCAGGTATGGCAGTGGCTTCCAGGTACCTTACCAGTGTCCTTCTACCACTATCTCCCGAACTAGCTGATCCTAAATCTGATATTTCAGACTCTGCAGAACCTAGCTGTAACAGGCAGGTACGATTGCTACCTGAAAAGCATGCCAGCATTTGGTATTTTATTTCCTGGGAAAAGGACAAGAATGTTAGTTCTGTCACTGGAAGGAACACCTTTGAATGTGTAATGTGGGAGAATATGTAGACAAAACATATTTTGTTATTTTGATAGAAATTACTTTTAGTATACCATCTTGGAGATGGGTCTCATACCACCAAAAGTTAGCTTGCTGCCTACCACAAACCTTTCTGCACTAGCATGTATTCCACTGACTAATGGGATGCCATCCAGAGGGACATTGACAGGCTTGAGGAGTGGGCTAATATGAACTTCGTGAAATGCAATAAGTGGAAGGTGTTGCAGCTGGACTGGGACAATCAGCCATATCAGTACAGGCTGGGTGGTGAACTGATAGAGAGTAGCCCTGTTAAGAAAGACTTGGGGATTCCACTGGATAAAAACTCCTGGATATAGCCTGCAGCCCAGAAAGCCAACAGTACACAGGGTTACACCAAAAGAGGCCTGAAGAGCAGGTTGAGGGAGGTGATTTTCCCCTTTCCTCTTCTACTCTGCCCTGGTGAGATCCCACATGGAGGACTGCTTCCAGCTCAGAGGGCCTCAGCACAGGAAAGAGAGGCAGGCTGTGAAGACAGGCTGAGAGAGCTGGGGGTGTTTAGCATGGAGAAGAGAAGGCTCTGGGGTGACCTAATTGTGGCTTATCAATATATCAAGTGGATTTAGAAGAAAGATGAGGACAGACTTTTTACCAAGTGATGGTATGTGATGATTAGTGATGACTGATGCCCTTCTGCTCTGAATGTTTGTCTGTTTTTAACCTGTGCTTTTAAAAATCAGACCTTACCTGAAATGTATGAATAACTCAAACTGGAACAAGTACAACTTTGAAAAATCATCCAAAAAAAACCCCAAAAACCCCAATAATAGAAAAGAAATTAACAAATACAACAGAAAACTGGAAAGTTTTCTTGGCTATATGCAATTTTTTTGTATTTTTTTTCTTTTAAGTTGTTTGAGATACACACATTTCTTAATTGTGTCAGTAGAGAATTTGTGCCAGTATGTTCCTGAGGACTAATATGTTAAAGAGAACAAGCTGAAGCTTTGTTAGAAAGCCAACTACAACTGTACACAATAACAACTACTATAATCACCTGACTCAACTGCTGCTTTTCTCTCGAGTACTTTATGACAGAATTATGATCGTCGTACCTGTAGATACCATCCTTATCACCATCATGAAGAGACTAAGGCACAGTGATCAGGAATTACAAAGTATTGGCAACCACAAACATGGACTTCATGTTGTGTCATCTGCACAAATATGTATGTAAAATATGCACCAGACAAATGATTAGTACGTAACGCCAGCAAAGGCTCACCCTGCCAAAGTTCAGATCTTGGAGTACAGCTTCAGACACAAGATGACCTTGATCTGATTTTTATTGTGTGGAGAAATTGAGAAAGCTTTTCTCTCTGGTAATGGTGTTTCACAATCCTCCTTCTGCACTTCCTTGGTGTGACTGCAGCTCCCCCAGCTCCCATCACTGACTGTGGACCTCCACACAAAATAGTTAAGTTTAAATCTCTAGGCCATGTCATACCTGTCACAGCTGTCCAAAGCTGGCTCCATGACATTTCTACAAGGTGTGGGAGAATAAATGATGGACTTCTACACTGCTAATAGTGGCCAACCTGCCCTCCCAGCTTGCTTTGGAGCTTGCTCAAAGTCTGCACTTAAGAGCTGGCTTGCATCCAAGCACTTCATTTGTTAGATTATTTAACTCTAGGACCAGATGTGCTAAAATGCTTTCAGAAAGAAGAGCATTTTACCCTGCAGTGGTCATGGTTCTTTGAGATGTGCAATAACCTGCACACAGTAAGTCTGCTGAACGCAGTACTGAATTCAATAATGTGTATTATCATAATGCCCGTGATCCCAAATCATGCTTCAGAGGGCTACTGTGCTAAAAGTTACCAGTCCAAGTCTGTGGCGTATTAAAGTACCCAGGTCTGAGGGGAAATAGTTTCCCTTTCTCCTTCAGATTAAAGAAACAGAACATATGGCTGTATTGCTTCAAAGGCATTCCTACAGGGCACTGCGTGGTACACGGGGGACGTAGCTGTGTGCACGGTCACTGAAGGACCTGTGAGGAAAGTCACTTAGTCTCCTGTGGTGTTACTGATACCTACAAAGGAGAGATTTTCAGGCTGATGAAAAGAGGATATATGTCCCTGTCTTGAAAAAAGGTCTCCTTGAGAGCCAGAAGTGATTTATATGGTACATTTGCTTCCAGCAGCAGGGAGGCAGCCGGGTTTCACCTGTAAGAATTGAAGGCAAAGGCCAAAAAGGAGCTAATGTTCAAGGAGTTCTGCTCTGATCAGGCTTTATAGATGCTGTCCTGGGTTTTAGTTGTTCTCTTTCTTATCCCTGAGCTCTTACTATGATCTCTCATCTCGGAAATCCCTGTAGTGCCTGGTGTTAGTACAGAGTGTATCACCATCTGCTTTAGTGACATGAGAGTCTGCCTTGTAATGTGGGCCTCAGTGGTCCTTTACGTGCCTTTAGGGAACAGAAGGGCTCAGCATACTGCTGGGTGTCAGACATCTCCGTCACAGTTCAAGTAAAAAAGCTGTCCTCCACGCAGTCTTGAACTTGAAAAGGCATAGGAGGGAGAGGCAGAGTTGATAAGTACTCATAGTCTAATGACTGGGAGCCACAAACAAGAGCAGGCACTTCCACATAGTGGAAAGAAACAAGAAACAATCCACAAAAAGAAGTTCTCATAAAAAGTATCTGATAGTTAATTTCTCCCTATCAACTTCTAGATCTGAGTAAATCCAAGCTAGCAGTTACAGACTTGTAGGAGTCCTGGAAGGATTTATTGCCCTGTGGGTGGACAGAGGAGGTTTACAGGGCAAACACAGAGCGTGAGAGTGCAAGGACATAAATGCTGTTTATTCTCTGCTTTAAACTGTGAGAAGACGCATCTGTAGAAGACAGCATCTCAATGCTTCACTAAATCTGGAAATGTTCCCATATGTGTAAAATGTAGGACTTGTAAAACGTTTCTGTATTGATCTGACTTTATTTAATGAAGAGGAAGTGAGATGGGCTGCTCTTGTGCTGCTCCTTGGTGCCTGAGGACTGGCTGACCTTGTTGGTGGCAGGACAGAGGCGTGAAGGTGCTGCCGGGTAGCCAGGCTGGGATGGGAACACCTCGGCCACTGCCTGCCCTGGGCTGATGGTCCAGCCAGCTGTGGTTAATCACAGCTGCATTTCATGGAAATCACATTCAACTCCAATACAGGCAGCTTTCCAGGGGGGTCCATGCACAATAACATGCTCATATGGTGTCTTAAAGGTTCATTAATGTGAAGTAACACCCCATTCTTGATATCATAACACAGTTACGTAGCTCTTTTTGACACAGAAGAGATTGTACTCTGAATTTTCATCACGAACACAGTAGGTGTGGAAGTGTAGATTTTAAGTAACAATCTCAGAAGAAATTAATCAAGGTCATATATCCTAATTGTTAGATTATAATTGACTATTTTAATTTTTTTTCCCAAAGAACCAAAGTTACTGCTTGACAGTAGTACCTTACAGCATTCCCTCATCTTTTATCACTAAGAGAAATATCAACTAATGAAGGCTGGAAACCCATACCATACTGCCATTCATTATAAATCACTCCCACACACATATCATCACTTTGCATAGACTCCACGAACAGAAGTGAATTGTGAACCCATGGGTGTGCATTATATATCCTTCACAAATGGCAGAAAAATTAATGCTAATCATCATGACCATGCACCTATGCATTACTGCATTTGTCAAAGGTATAAAAATTGATTTTTTTTTTACAATATCACTATAATCCTATTTCAACCTTCCCACAAAAACCCACACTAAAAAACCTGAAATGAACAAACAGAAATAAAAATCCTAAAAGAAAAAAAACAAACAAACTATGAAATAAAACTACAAATTAATTTGCTTTTAATTACTTCAACAGAATTCAACACAAAAAAAAAGTATTCTAAGTGTTAGGAAAGATTAGACAAAAAAAGACTTAATAAATGACATATTCAGCTCCAGTATATATCCCTAAAGGAACAGATCTAATGAGATGGTGTCATTTTAGAATAAAGTTTGCAAAGAACTAAATTAACTTCTTCAAATAAGATGTTCCTAATAATTCACTACCACCAATATTCCTTTAACATACCTACTTACAATATGCACTTGATATTCCAAAAAAATGAGTACACTAGCATTTTTTAAAGTACTAGTAAAAATATGTAAACAGGTACAATCTTTAAAGATGCAGATAGAATCACAAAATAGTTTTCGTTAAAGGGACCATAAAGATCATTCAGTTCCAAACCCCCCGCCATGGGCAGAGACACCTCCCACTAGACCAGATTGCTCAGAGCTGGATCCAACCTGGCCTTGCATCCATCCAGGTATGAGGCATCCACAACTTCCCTGGGCAACCTGTTCCAGTGTCTCACCAACCTCACACTAAAGAATTTCTACCTAACACCGACTACAAATCTACCCTCTTTCAGTTTAAAGCCATCAACCCTTGTCCTGTCACTACATGACACCTTGCAAAAAGTCCCTCTCCTGCTCTCCCCTCTAGGTACTGGAAGGCCACAATAAGGTTTTACTGGAGCCTTCTCTTCTGCAGGCTGAACAACTCCAGCTCTCTCAGCCATTCCTCATATGAGAGGTGCTCCAACCTTTGTGGCTTCCTCCTGACTCACTCTATGCCCTTCTTTATTTGGGGTCTCAGAGCTGGACGCAGTACTCCAGGTGGGATCTCATGAGGGCAGAGTCAAGGAGGACAATCACCTCCTCGACCTGCTGGTCATGCTTTTGATGCAGCCCAGGACACAACTGGCTTTCTGTGCTGCAAACGCACATTGCCAGGTCATGCTTCTTGTCAATGAACACCTCCAAGTCCTTCCACGCAGGGCTGCTCTCAATCCAGTCTCCTCTGGATTTTCACAATCCAGATGCAGTACTTTGCACTTGGCCTTGCTGAACTCCCTGAGGTTTGTGTGGGCCCACCTTCTAGGCCTTTCAAGGTCCCTCTGGATGGCATTCCTTCCCTCCAACATGCTGACCACATCCTCTTTGTTGGGATGCACCATTCCTGAGCTTGGAGGAGCTGATCCTTGAATATTAACGCCTTTTCTTGGGCCCCTCTTCCCTCTAGGGATTTATCCCATGGTATTCTACCAGGTAGATTGCCAAAGAGGCCAAAGTCTTTCTTCCGAAATTCAGGGTTGTGAGCTTCCTGGGCACCCTCTTTGCTGCCCCAAGTGTCATAAAATCCACCATTTCATGGTCACTGCAGTCAGTCCTTGAGCTTCACATTCCCCACCAGCCCTTCCTTGTTGGTGAGAACAAAGGCCAGCATAGCACCTCCCGTTGTTGGCTCCTCCATCACTTGCAAAAGGAAGTCATCACCAATGCATTACAGAACCTCCCGGATTGCTTATGGCCTACTTTGTTGTACCTCCAAGAGATATTTGGGTGGCTGAAGCTCACCATGACGACCAGGAATTGTCAATGTGAGGCTATTCCTACCTGTCTGTAGAGTGCCTCATCCACAATCTTCCTGGTTAGCTGGTCTATAGCAGACCCCCATTTAATGTTACCTGTTCCCTGCTCTCCCTCTAATCCTGACTCACAAGCTCTGTCAGCTCCTTCTCTATCTCCAGACAGTGGTCCATGCACTCCAGCATTAACATCCATTGACAGAGAGAGTTACAGGCCCTCCTTGTCTCCCCTGCCTGCCCTTCCTAAACATCTTGCATATTTTCATTCCAACATTCCAATGACAAGAGTCATCCCACCACTCTCTGTGATGCCAGAAAGATCACAGACCTCCAGGCATGCACATGCCTCCAACTCCTCTTGTTTACTCCCCATGTTGTGTGTATTTGCACAAAAACATTTAAGATGGGACCCTGATGAAGCCAACTTACTGGCTGGAGTGGCGGAAATTCCTTTGTGCTGTTCTTCAGGTGCTCTTCGGCTGACCTGTGATCCCTCTCCAGGCTCTGGGCATGTATGGCTGCCACAGGCATCAGACTGGTAGGAGTGGGATGGATTGAGGTTACTCTCCTCCAGCAACTTTAGCTTAAAGCCCTCTTCCTCAAGCCTATGACTGAAGATGTTCTTCTTCGCTGACAGATGGAGCCCATCAGCTCCATCAGAGAAGGTTTCTCAAGAAAGTCCCATGCTCTAAAATACCTGAAGCCCTCTCCTTGGTACCAGTTCTGCAACCATTTGTCAATGGGCCAGATTCAACTGGCCCTTTCAAACTCCTTTCCTAAGGCTGGGAGGATTGATGAAAAAACTACTCGCACTCCAGAATCCCTTACTGCTGCTCCCAGGGCTCTGTAATCCATCTTGACTATTTCTGTCTCCTCAGAAAACTGTTTGTTTCTGGCTGTATCACTGGTGCCCACGTCAAAAAACAGCAGCAGATAGAAGTCAGTGGACTGTATGAAGCTTGGTAGTCTCTTGGTGCACCCCAATACAAGGCCCTGGGAAACAGCACACCTCTCTAGAGAGCACCTGAGCCTGACAAATAAGACTCTCAGAAGTGATTCACCTACCACTATCACCTCTTGCCTTCTCTTAGCTACTTTCATTGTTATACGGGGGGGCAGGTCAGGCAGGCTCCTTACTCAGCTCCAGCCTCTCTCCTGTGTGATGTGTCTTTCCTTCTCAGACTGCCCAGCAGTGAAGCAGTTCTGCAGGGGCACCTCAGGTTTTGGGGTGGCGTCTTCCTCCTGCAGCTCCTTGCCATTGCAGGCTTACATTCTGCCATGTTATTGTTCCCCCTCCCTTCTGTGTGTGCCAGTGGGGGAGGTTTTGGCTGTTTGGCCATCGGCTGTGGGTCTGCTGCAGACTGCACTCGGAAGTAGCCATTGAACTCCACTGAACCAGCTACATAAATCCTTCTCATCCACCCTGATGCTATGCAGTCTTCCCACTGCCTCCTGCAGCTCAGCCACCTGCCACAGGAGCTCCTCCAACTGGCACACCTTTGGCAGGCAGGTCTGCTGTCTCTCCCTGCCCCAGGAGAAACTTCTATTTGCTTTCTGCAGTCTCAGTTCTGCACTGCAGTTTCCCCTTCAGCAGCCCTGTCTGCATGGAGGCATTGGCCACTGTCAGGACAGATGGCCTGACAGAGCTGCAGAGCTGCAGCCTTTGCTCTCAGATGAGTGCCCACCATTCTGCCTTTAGAGTCAGGTGGGATGAGTGCCCCTGACCTGTGCAGATGGCTACAGAATGGTGCTGGGTTGATGGTAGACTTCACGTGCCTGCACTTTGCCAGTGGAGTGTTCCTCTGAGTTGCCATCCTCCCTGCACACCCTGCCGAGCACACTGGCGCACCATGACCTGTCTGCCCGCGCTGGTCACGGTGCTCTGGGTCACAGCACTCACTAGGGCTGCCTACTGTGGGAAGAGGGATTGGCCACCAGTTCTCCTGGCCTCGCAGATCTCAGGAGAGTAAGCCAGTCCCATAAGAGCTGCTGTCTCCTGGTGGGTCTCTGTGCTCCCCTGGGCTTCCCTGGGGTGAGGAACCCCCACTGTAAGACATGTTCCCCTGCTCTGCTGTAGAACACACCTGCGCCGGAGGTGACCACCTCAGTGGATGTCACGTTTCAGTCCTATCATCAAGTCGCTCATTTCCCTAAAACACTGGAGCATACCTCCTAAAATACATAATATGTGTAATTGCTCCATACATACCTTATTATCCCTATCACAACATAATCAGCATGTAAAATCAAACATTATTTTCAGATGAGGTAACTGTGGTTGTCTTGAGAGCAGTACATCAATGTAGTTATTCCCTCTTGCACACAATTAAAATTCAACTATAGAACAGAGAGTATGAGATATTTAAATAAAAAAACCTCAGTACTGAAAACCTAAAGCTCTTATTTAGAAGCCCTACTAAATTTAGATCTTGGAATCTAAAGTTTTTAGAATGCTGCACTATTTTCTACTGTTTAGCCTAGTACACTTCTATAATTTTATTATGAAATTACTGCTAATGCAAGAAAACACTGTTTATTATGGTACTTAGATCAAATTATACATAGGCAAACATTAATATTTTTCTTTTCAGTATGTTAAAAATCTTGTCATACTCCTTTAACACGCTGTTTAAGGAACGTTCCTAAAGATCGGAAATTATTTGCTATTACATCACTTTGGAATTAATAACTCCAAATAGATCTGTGCAAAGTGAAGGAAATAAGAAATCTATTTTATTCTTTTTCAAAGCAATAAAACAAGAACTAGTACAAGGGTGCAAATCTAAATATAGCTCACCCATCTAGAAACAGAATACTGACTTCAGAGCTAGATAGTGACATCTGAGTGAATTTTTTCAATGAGTTTGAAATTTTCAATTACAAATATTACTATTATTATCATTATTATGACTATTACATAAAGAACAGCATACATAAAATTAGATTATTCATTCACCTGGCTGTACCCCCTACTAAATTCAGATGGGTAAACTAGTTTTCAACTGATACACACTGGCAGACTAAAAATTGACTGCCGAAGTTTAGAGTTTAACCTAATAACATTATTAAATCTCTAGGCCGAGCTTTGGAAAACCAGTTAGGTCATATATAAATCAAACTGTGCTTCACAGATCACTGCTGCAACTCTGCCCTTTGCATCCAAAATGTTCAATCAGTCTTCATCATTTTATAGGAAGAAAAAGTATTTTTACTTGGATAACATGAGAGCTGTTCTGATTATAGAGTTTTCTGGAATGCGTTGGATGAAAGAAGATTTTTATTTAAAAACATTAACTTGTGGTATCTGGAAAAATGTGCATCATAGGCCAAAGTTATGACAGATGATTGCCTGCTTGTAAAAGCAGCCTCTCTATATGCCGAGAAGGGTTCCCTCTGAGCCTGGGTGAGACAGAGGGCATCAGCTTTCAGGTTCCCACTTTGAATTAAGCCTAGACCCAAAGACACATCTACTCTGTGGGTTAGATATGTTCCAAATCCAGCTTTGCCTTTCCTCATACTATTGCTGGGCAAGGATACCCAAGCTCTGCAGCTCACTGGCAATGGTGCCTACAAACATCTTCATTCCCAACAGCCCAGATGCTTGTGCTCATGAGCTGGGAAGCTTAGGCCTGAGCAGGGTCACCACTAGATCTTTCAGACTCAGTCCTTCCTCAGTGAGAACAGATGCTTTAAGCCTGAGACACATCCAAACCAAATTGCCCACAGTTTGCATGAAAGCCTGTCAAACTGTGGGCAGCCTGAACTTCCAAACTACCAAGCAAGGACTTCTGAGTTTCTGAGATGGATGTGAGGATCTGCCCCAAGGTCACAGCCCTTGGGAAACTGGCAGGCCCTGCTAGTTAAATGGTGATGCTCATAAGAATGACAAACTGTGGCTCCAGGAGGACATGCTTCTTCAAAAACACCACGTGTCTGTGACATGCTTAAAAAACCATGTCATTTCTGGTGAACTGGAAGCCTCAGTCTGTGATGAGGTCTAGTCCTTACATGCTGCTTCCCACAAAGTACAGGCTCTCTTACGCCCTTTCACTGTGTACTTTTCTGAAGGCTTCTCTAAGCACACTGAACATGCTCGTCACTCCTTGGACAAGGCATGTTCTTTCAGACTGGAGCTCAAGTTCCCCAGACATAAGGATTAGAGCTCATGTGCAAGGACATGAACCCAGCTGCTCACTCCTGGGTGCCTCTATGTAAGAGGAAGACAGACTAGGGTATAGACACAAACTATTACACTTCAGTTTGGAGATACAAGATAAACTGGGTTGTTAGGGTGGAAATGCAAAGAATCAGGCTTTTCCAGTGAGCTCCTCTGCCTCTATGAACCACCTGGAGCAGCTGTTTTCTCATACACAGCTTCAAAGTTCTTCAGTGAATGAACTGCTGTGCTGTATTGTTAAGGCTGCAACATGTCTATTAGCAGAAGATAATCTACCACCCCTAAGATGTGATTGATTAACTTTCATTAAAGTCAGTGATGTTGACAACCATGTATGAAGCAGCTACGTATCTGGCTCTGTCTGCATAGCAAATGAAAACACACTGAACTTTATTAAATGTACTGCTAAAATACTGAAAGAGTAGTACTTTTTCATTCTGCTCTGGTTAAAATGAAATACAACCAGAAATCAGAAACAGAGTTGGAAAATAACTAGCATTGTTATATTTTTAGACAAATCTGAAAAATAAGTCCTATACATGCAATTCACTGATGGTGCTTCTTATATCCAAAACAATCATACCTTTACATACAGCTACTTTAATGAAAGAAAATGCTACTTTAAAATTTAAAGAAAACAGCTATCTTACAGTAAGTATAAAAAATACTCTAAGGAATGGAAGAAAAAAAAAGCATGTTCAATAATTTCATTACATTCTAAGATGCCAAATCATCTGTGAGTGGTTTCTTTTTAGATGAAAAGAAATCAAAATATAGGACAGATGTTGAACAAACCACATTTGAGGTCTATCACACACTGGCATTTTTCAAATTATTTTGGCTCATCTATTGAATAAGGTGTATTTTGCTTGATTTTGAAAAGGGAAACATCAGGAAATATTTAAAGGCCAATTGCTGCCAATTAACTTTGATCAGAAAAAGTTGCATTTGAATCTTTTAGATTCTTTTGCCTGTCTGGAATAACACACTATTCTAAAATCTAGCAAAACAACAACGTGATGATTAATGTGTGTTGGCAGCCCCACCACAAGCTTGCTTAACAGCTGGATTTTAAATAAACAGCTGTCTTCACTATGATGGGAAAGAAATCTGACTGTTTTCATGTTTTTGTGTTATTAAAATATGATCAGAAATTGCTTTTTTCCCTTTTAACATGAAACAGCCAGGCATTACAGTGACAGTCTCTTTCAGCAGTTTGGGGAGTTTTGGAACAATCTCACAACCATAGGCTGTGCAGGCTGAAAAAGCCCTTGGCAAGGCACCCGCAGCTCCTCACTGCACGCTGCAGGCAGAGGCAGCCTGGCACAGAACAGCCCGTGCCTGCTGAAGGCACAGCAGCCCCAGGAACAGGCCACGGACACGGACAGCCCATACAACATTCATGATGTCCCTCGGGGCTCAGGTAACTCCTGCCCACAGCGGGATGTAAGCAAGAAATCTGTACCCAGCCACCAACTGTTTATAGAAGCTGAAGTTTAATATTTAATGGCTTGTGCAGATTATTGAATTCTGCACATTTATAGCTCCTTTCAGTGTACCCACTTCTGAAACTTGTCTACTGTCATCATAAATGCTAAAATCTGTGAGGACAAAACTCTATCATTTAAACTGTAGTAACCTTTGAAGGCCAGTGCAGACATTTAGTGTAAATATTATTATATATTCTAATGACTAGATGATACAGCTATTTTCTAAGCATTTCTGCATTGAAACTCTGCAAATAATTGTCAAACCATCTAACAACACATAAAACCAGACAAATATTAAACATTAAATCATGTCTATGTGTTTTAAAAGAATGAACACTTACTTCTAAATCATTAAAGAATAGATGTGTGTCCGCCAAATTGAAAATCATCTCTTCCATTCGGAGTCCAAGGGACACAGAAGTGGGAGGATCCTTAAAGAAGAAATTAAGCAAGTACACCATCAATACTGTGCCTAACATACACACCCAAATACAAACTGGAGGAACAGCTTTTCTACTCATATTAAATGCAACATCTGCTTTGTCAGTTTAAGTTCAGTACCTGTCTCACCCTGTACTACGACTCTTACCAGTAACACTCAAAAATATGACTTTAACTCAACTGACTCCAAGATTTTGCAGTGGGATTTCTGTGGTCACCCACATGCATCCCCGGCACAGGGTCTTTGCTCTCTGTGCAGAAAGGGCAAATCCATTTCATCTAAAACTTCTCCAGATTCTACAACTGTTCACAAGTTCTGTGATCAACCAGGGGTATGAAAATGCTATTGTTACTCAAAATAAACTCTCACTGGTCACAAATGACAGGATTCAGTCCTGTGAATACCTAGTGACTTTAAAGCAAAGAACTATTTTTATTTGCAAATGGCAATTATATTTAAAATCACTCCTTGATTGCCCACAAAACCATGCTTTAATTATGCTTCCCGTTTGGCCCACCCATGCAGAGTGAACAAAACTATTGTTTGTTATTAATACATAACACACTTTAACTTCTCTACAGAAATTACCATAACAACTTATTCCTTACTGAGATAATAAACTCAAAAAGCATGTTCAGCATTGTGGTTACCAAATGCATTACAGATGTTTGTCTTGTTTTGATTTTTTTTGGTGTTTTATATATATTTTCAATCTGAAAAATTGAAAAGAGAGCCTAGTACATATATTTGATATAGAGTTTCTCATTTATAATGCCAAGTCTATCCCAGTGCACAGGAGCATGAGTTTGAAAGAACATGTTATATTATCTCATAACACCCTCTATTAATAACGTTAGTTTGTTAGGAACTATATTTTAAATAGAACTGAAGAAGTGACAACCCATATTTTACTTAAAACAAGCTAATATTCTAAACTTGATGACAAGTCACAGTTAAAAAGCAAGAGATGCAGTCCTTAGTTTCTTTTTCCACTCTCAATCAAATTAATAGGTGTTTCAACATGATTTCTGAGCATTCAAACATTTTTCTACAACTACTGGTTAAAAGGCAAAATGAGTCAGTAATAAAGAGCTGGAAAAGAATGGTGATTTGGCAGCTTGTTTGCCTTCTGGAAATGCCAAAACCCAAGAACTACTATCTGGAGAAAGAATTTTTGAAAATTAGAAGCAAAGCTACATCGAGCAGACAAAATATCTATTCTTGAATTCACATACATTAAGAGTAAGTTTTTTAAAACAAAAAAAACAGCCCTTATAAATGGGAAAAAAAATTGCATCATACTATTTTGATGAACTTTGCCCTTAAAAATAAGTCTTCTATTTAAACTGGCACAGCCAAAAAAAAAAAAAAAAAGAATATTTGGCTTCTTAATTCAAATGGAAAGACTTTAAAATATGAACAAAAGTATTCTGTCTCTCTGTTTTAATATTGCTCTATTTGGAGACTTGTGGCTTCCTTTCCTTTTGTAGGCATGTGAGGTGGAAAGCAGGTGGTATTTTCTCTCTAGCTACGCCTGAGGCTTCTTCTCCCTTTGACATTTCTGCTTATCTTTGTGCCCACTTAGCATCTCATCATCCTACACAGCATCGGGCTTCTTTTTTGTTTTAAAAGACAAGGATTTCTGTTGTGCCTGAGCACTAATAGAAGTCACCTCACAGAAGCCTCTGCTCTGGTTATTAAAAGGAGTTACATAGGCTAAAGGTCTAAGATGCAAATGAAGACCACTCGCTATATCTTAATATCAACTGCTAATGCAGCAAGGCAGAAATAATTCCCTTCTGAGCTTCCATCCATAAATAGGAACATCATTTTGAAAAGCAGAATAAATGGGCAACAGAGCATGATATTGGTTATGAACCCACTTGACTAGTTTTAAACAAATGGCTGCAAATATATATTTAATGTTTCAGTGTACATGACTTAACTTTTTTATTCTTAAACATTTTTGTCACATTTCTGAGTCTGTAAAAACAGATTTTTGTAAAGCTTTCTAACCATTTCACTCCAAGATACTTTTACGTGGCAGAAATAAAACAGAATTGTTTTCTCTAAAGTAATACTAAAATAATATCATTTATTAGGTTAATTTAATTAGGCAGAAAAAGAATAGAAAATCCACTGGCACCTACTGAAAGTGTCAGATTAAATAACACAAAAACTAAAAGAAGAAACAAAATGGACTGCTTTTCAAAGAAACCTTAACTCCTAGATTAAACACAATCTTTTTGTATAGGAAGTTCCACTTAACAAAAACTATGTCAAACTGTGGTCTCGATACCTACATCTTTAAGACAAGCAAAAACCTTATCTGCATTAGGGTTTTAAATATCTGTATAGTCACAAACTTGCAACTGGTCTAATAAAAAGCACAAGAACCTTGGTTTACAGCATCATAGTAGATCAAACTCTTCCATCAGATGTTACAGTGTGGGCTGTAAGCTTTAAAAAAAAAACAAGGCTAGAACAAGGTTTTAAAAAAATAATCCCATTCCCAACCTTCTTTTGCAATTTTAAGCCACTAATTGCTAACTAATTACTGGGAGGTGTCACACAATGAGTAGGAAAGCTAACAATCTCTTCTTTTTGCCTGGGATTTGCAGGTTCAGTCAGTGTCTTTTCAGGTATGGTCAAAATCAGGTACAAATCTCTGAGGGAGGTACAGTTTAACTAAAGAAAAGAAATACCAATGTCAAACTGCTTAAGTAGGCCTTTTGTTTTGAATGCTGGCATTGGAGCCAAAACATTGCCTGTACGTCATTTCTAAATTCTACCTACTTGATTTCTTTGTTTTGTGGAGAAACAAGAAGCTGAAAAACAGGAAAGTTCACTTTGGGTACAAGGCTTATTTTCCACTTAAGCCTACAGGTCACAAATGAAGGGTTAAGTGAAACCAGGCTTTGTTTTTCTCTATCTCTAAAGTATATTAAACCACAATAAAATAGCTTATAATTTAAAGGAAAATTCCTTTAAAACCTCTGCATATAACTGCTTTCTCTGAGGATGGGAATACATGTAAAGACCACAGTATTCCAGTGCCAGTTCTGAGATCTATTTTCACCTGCTCCAAGATCCTAAAGGGCTCCAACTTTTTCCAAATTCCACAACTTAATCAGCCCTAATGTCAATTAAAGTAACTGATAACTTTATATTTGATCAATATACATATTAAAAAAAAAAAACAACCAAAAACAAATGGAAATGTTTTGTTTCTTTTTCTTCTCTTCTGGAAGGACAAGTCATATTCTTAGAGTTTCATACATTTCCCTTAAATTCACTAAATTCAAATCATCCTTAAATAAAAATGTAGTGCTTTATGGAGTCATTTTTGCCATGACTGCGTAAACTAAAGGTGAAAAATAAAGGCGTTATTTTGTTACAACAAAGCTGAAGGACAAAAGCAGGAGGCAAATAGAGCACAACAGCAGCAAAAGGAGAGCAGGTGATTAAAAACAGATGAAAAAGTAAGAAGATACAGAAAAGGGTGGCACAAGGAAGAAGTTAGGAGGAATGAGGTAGAGAATTAGGCAAAGAAAATCAATCCCTTCAGCAGCAAGGCCGCACATCATTCATAGTCATTCACCATGAAACTCACTCAGGCATTATGAAAAGAGCTGAATGCCAAGTTGCCAAATCCCCTATTATTTAATTAGGACATTTTTGTTTGTTTGAAGATCCAGCTTTTGTATTTTAATGATTATGTGATCAGCCTAGATTTAATTTTTTAAAAGGGCATTTCTAGCCCTCACCACAGTGCAGAAATATAAAAGAACATGATGTTAGATTGCTCATAAACAAGAACACAGGTGAAAAGAACAATAATAGCCCTCTACTTTTTTTTTCCCCAGATTGACTTATGATCCAGATTTCTGATTTTAAGGCCAGTAATCACAAGCAAACACTCTTAAAAACATGCACCTTCTGCTGCCACAAATAAACCCTAAAATTCTCATATGACAGGTACATGTTTTATGATGTTTGTTTTGAATATTTGACACTTTCTCGAACATCCTCGGAAATTGCTAATTGCTGTCTGAAGCTGCCAATAACCCAAGAGAAACTGTGATTTGAATGAAACCAAAAGAAGAATGGCACAGTTTCATGACAGCATCTGAGAGCCAAGGACAGGCATGTTGCTACCCCTCACCAAAAAGATTTAGTATTTATCCATAAAATAAGCACTAATGCCATCATTCTTTTCAACATCAACAGTTGGTTGTCATTTAGCCATGCAGGAATATTGTGCAACCAGAGCCAGCTGGGCAAAAGCCACACCTTATGTAAACAGTGCCAACAGTGATGGAGCTGCAACCAGGAGTCAGCCCCCTCCTTGCAGCACACGTATTTATATCTCTTTGCAACTGAATACCAGCCACTTTCCTCAGCTTCAACCATCCAGCAATAAAGTGTTTATGTTCAGGCCCCAATTAATGAATACACTACAGGGAACTAGTAACAAATGGAAAAAATATGCTCACATTAGTACTTCTATGACAATGACTAATTAATTAGGCTTTTCCAGCACTACTCTGCTGCCCAACAGCGAGTGGGGAGATTCTGCTGTCACTCAGCTTTCCTGTGAGCACTGGGATTTTTTCTCCTCATTCTGAACTGAATTGTCATAGATTTTGGGACGCCACACAAAAGCTGGTTTTAGTCTGAAAAATGGAAAGTAACTTCTGGTAAATATTCAATACTCTAATGCTTTTGTCCATACATACCCATACAATAATTGTTGAAACATTTAAGTTCTAGTTTCTTTTTACTACCTAAATATAAACCAGCAACACCTAGGAAACCAAGGCTGCTGAATTAACTAAATATAAACTAACAACACCCAGGAAACCTAGGCTGCTTAATTAACTTGCTTTTCTGACATATAATGAAAAAAACCCCTAATTATATTCCTCAAACAGGTACACTGTTATTACAGCAAACATTTCTGAAAACAAATCTTACCGGAACAAGTAAGAAAGGTTACAAAGTAGTACTACTTTAGATTTTTATAGTGCAAAAAGTTGTTGAGAGAAACTCAGAACCTGACCCAGACTGAATTGGAGGTAGCTTTGCCCTTCACTCAGCTGGGTGTAGGGTAAAACCTTTTAGTGCTAAATAGAAGCTTTACAAGCGGACAGAGGCACTACATAAACCCAGATGAAACTGTGTAGTTGTTCTTTACATGTAGAAATTTTTAAGGGTAACAAAAAATCACATTCCAGTTATAACTCACATGAGGTGAACATAAAAGGCTATAACAGATTTTGGCACAAGCTGAGATGTTAGCTTTCAAATACAATCCTGAAAAAAAGAAGTCTGATCTCATAAGAACATTCCATTCATAAACTGTTCCTATTCACCTAAAATCATGTTTCTCTTCTGAGAATTACCAAGGAAACCCACTGTCTGCAGACATATTCATCAGTTCAGTTATGATTTATAGACTGTGCATAATAGAAAGATTTGACTCATAAGCAGACTTTCGAAAACATCAGTCAATATGTAGATTAAAAAAATGTAAGGTAAAAAATTTTAGACTAATCTGGCCATGTCCAAAAGTATTCTTCCTCTTGCCTTCTCAATACAGAGCACAGCCAATCAGTCATAGCAATCATTCCTGGAAGTTCTTCACTCTCTGAGGGGACGTAGACCTTTGCAGATTTTGATGATATCAAGAGGTTTCAGACAACCCCGTATCTACAAATCAAACCTCAAGTGGTCAAAGTATTACTCCCAACACCATGAAAACATGTACTGAATGCAAGAGCTGAGTAACTGCAAAGAATGGACATGTGAAACAGCTTGATATTTTTTGTCTTGTAACACCAGTACCAGTTTGCCTCTAAAAATCAACTAATGTTCTGGTATGCCTTGTGCATAAAGGATAAACCAGCAAATATTACTGAACATTCCCATCAGTTTCTTGACACTTACCCTTCCATATCTGTTAGCGTAGGACCCTGTAAGCAAGGAATGGAAAATGATGATTGTCTCATCCAAATCCCAAATGAATACTCTCTGTAAAAAGAGAATCAAATCAATGTGTTCCTCTGTGAAGCTAACACTTGAAATGGAAAGTTAAAATTTGAATCAGTAAGCACACAAAGGAGAAAACTGTATTGAAATGGTAGCATATTAAAACCATAGTTTCCTTGCCATTTATTTTCAAAACTAACAAGTTTTTTTTTCGGGGTAGGGTAATACAATGTTAGCATTTTACTTCAATTGCTATTGTAAAAAATCTTTCTATTAGAATAGAATTATAGAATTGTAAAATATACATAGAAAACTAGATTGTATAATGGAATTTTTGAAGCTTGATGTTAGATAGAAATTGAAGTAAAGAGAAGCATCTGAAAATTAAATCTTTGGGGTTAGAATTCTGTATTTCTGCAAGTCTAACAAAACAAAATTCATATAACTGCTCTTGAAAATTACCTCTAAAACCAAACCAAAGTAGATTGCAGTTAGGCACTTAAATCCCCTCAATTTATGTTAATTTTAATGCATTTTAGGCACCTGAAGAACAAAAACTATGAACTTGGATGATGTATGCATAAAACTTACGGCATCAGCAAATAATTCTTTTGCTTAGAGACAATGGAAAATATGTGTTTTAAATTTGTCCTCTGACCACACACAAAAAATGATACCTTAACGAAAAAAAGTGTTCAAATACAAGTATTTTAAATCCTGGTGAGATTGTATTTCCCATGATGACAAATGGGGTAAGCTTTTGGAAAGGAAAAGTAATGCAGTGTGGACACTCATAGCTGTGGTGTGTCATTGGAGATGTGTTCTCAGCATAAACCATGGGCCACTGGGAGGAATGTGAACACAGCATGAGAGAACAAACCCCACTATTGTGCTAGAAGTGTCTCCTGTCCAAATGAAAACCTTTCTTTGACTTGGGAAAAGCTTGCTCCTTTTTTTTTCTTTCTTTTTTAATTGTTTTTTCTTTTTTGCTTGTTTGTTTGTTTGTTTTGGTTTGTTTGTTTGCTTTGTTTAATCAAAATGAGAAAGAAACACCCAGTATTCACCCAGTGTTTTTCCGAGAAAACAGGAGCTCTTCCTGAAGAAGGTTCTTTAGAAGAAAAATCCTATTTTCTATGAAAATATTGTTAAGAAAAAGAGAGCTTCAATGTCACTTTATTTTTGATGAGTAAATAACACTTCTCTGTGCAAAATAATGATAAAAATAAAGTCTGTAACAGGACAAAGACATGTGATATAAAGTACCTCCAGATCAGAGTCAGGTGGTGGTGAAGGATTATTGTTTCTTCTGCCACGTCCACGTGATTTCCCATCTGAACTACGACGCAATCTGTCTGAATCTGAGTCTTTAATGGGGGTGGATGGACTGTGGATTGTACTGTATTCTGTTGTAGTAAAGAAAGTACACTTTTTACCTTCCAGTTCAACATTCAAAATGTTCAACTTACTTGCTCACACCAAAACCCAGTCCTAACTAAAGTAATTAAATATAAAACGGTAAGTGGTAATATCGATTCTTAAATAATGCAATCTAGCTCAAGTTATATGTAAAAACAGAGTGATAAACTATTTCAGTAAACACACATAAAAGACTTAGTAGAAAAAAAAATCTTCATTCCTTCAATTATTACAAGATTAAACAAACAATTTTAAAGGATACCAGCTTTTTATAAAACAACATTAATTTAACTCTAGCTTTTCAAACTTAAATACTTTAAATGCTTTAAAATAACTGTTAGGGTGATGGGTAAGAAAAATCCAACCAGGTGCGAAAAAACTCCAACATAGAGAAATTGAAAAATTTTCCAAATTGCCTGGTTGCAGACACTTTTAGATTGCTACATTTGAGCCAGAATAATAGAATTATCCCCAAATATAGCATAAACCAGAGTATTCATTTTCCTATGATAATTTAAATTAATAAGTGTTAAATATGCACTGATGAAATTTCTAGTATTTTTCAAAGGCCTACTCAACACTGAACATTTCCAATGAGTAGTATCTTCAAGATAGGACAAAAATCTTTACAAACATTATTGTATGCTAATTATTATGCTTCAGCAACATTTATTTATAAGAATATTTACTGTTATTGAACAGGCGAAAAAAGAATGATCATTCATGGCTTTAAGAACAACAGAGTTTTTCTGAAAACATGCTAGTTTGAAGATATTTTGCTATGCTTAACATCCATAGACTCTATCACAGTGAATGCTTGTACATTAACAGCGGACACCCAGCATCAATTTCCTTCCCATTAATTTAATTAGCAGTACCATAGTCCTCTGAAATACAACAACACATTTTAAAATCTCTTTTGAGAACTTCCTTGCATAGTCTGAAGGTCAAAAATACTTTTATTTTGATGGTCACCATGATTTCTTTTTTTTTTCTAAAAACTCTGCTTTAGTGAAGGCAGCCTCAATTTTTATGTTTCTCAATTTTACTGCTCAGTTGATATTAACTACTCTTTAGAGCTCAGTAGATACAAAATTTTTTGTTTTAATCTGCCTAGACTGTGGCATTCCAGCTTGAACAGACAGGTATACTTCTCACACAAGGGATTCTCTCTCCTAGGAAAACATCCTGTTGAGGTCAAAGGTTAGATTAAGGAGGAGACTCTGGACATCTGTGTAACACCACATATGCACAACTGCTCAAAATAGCAACAGTTGCTTGTGCTTGAATGAAAGGAAATGGTCTTGAAATTCTCATGCTCAGCCTTCAAATCTACACTTACTAAGAATTAGCATATCTTATATATTTCACATTATATATTTACCTAAGTATTTCAGGCTACATCAAACAAAGCAGAACAAGTTAAGATGTAACTCAAGGTTAAGCACAGAATCTTCTGAAGACATCTGACCTATACTAAAAGAGTGATTCTGTATGTGTCAAAACAACAAAAATTACCCAGCCACGTCTATCTACACATCCCAATAATATATATTTTTTCCTATGACAATGCATACTTCAGAGTATTTGTTTAAACTATTTAAACTTTAAATGCTGACTGCTCTTTCACCTACTGTACTTAACCATAAATAAGAAATCGTAACAAATAGTACCAATTTTCCCAGTTAATTTTGCTGCTATACACTATTTTGATTATTAAAATCTTTAATAAAAAGCAAAGACAAAGAAAATGATGCACAAAAACCTTGAAATAAATTATAACCCCGTAAAACAAACAGACCAGAATTTCTTCAACAGGTATACTGGCCAGTGATGTTCTAAATACATACTCTAAAATTTAGATGTAATAAAAAATTTCATTTCCTATTGACTAATTCAAATTAGGGCTGCTTTTGGTCTCTGACACTGTTTTCAGGAGTGCAGCTTCAGTTCCCAGTTTTAAAAATTTTTCTCACAGACATGCTATGTCTAAAAGTTTCAAGTATTAAACTTGCAGGAGTAATACTAAAAATAATAGGGAACAGATAAGATGGAAAGAGTATAAACAAAACTTTATGACAAAAAAACAAACAAGCAAACCTAAAAGAGTGAGCACACAGAGCAGAGCACGGTGGGGGCAGGGAAGAAAGTCTGTAAGAGCAATCCAGCTTTCCATCTTTGCAAGCACCTCTCACTTATGAATACTGCATTCAAAATTTCAAACACAGGGCTGCAAGTTTGGGTGGAGGCTCATTTGCATTTCCCCTTCACAGGTAATCTGTCTGGATGCATCAGACCCCCACCTGCCTCAGGACCCCTTCTTGGGACCACTGTACCTCCATCATTCCCATAAAACATTTGTCTGTCCTGCTCTTATGGATCTCTCCAGGAAATTTACTCTGCTGCTTGGACAGCTGCATCATTAGAACATACAACTTCAGCATTCAATACAGCAGTAGAAGTTTAATCTGTAAAATCAGGGGAAAAATTATTCCTTCATTGTATCTGCATGCATTTGAAGATGGTTCACAGATCCCCTTTGTTGTTAGGTTAACCCTTCCCTGTCAATTTTCTTTGCTAGGCTCTGATTATAATTTTCTACAGTCCCACCAAACTGGACAAAATAATGCAAAGCAAAGCCAAGCAAAGCTTGACTTCCTGAATGTTCTGCAGGCTACCTTCCCTGGACACTACTCAGCAGGAAAAAATTTGCATTTTCTACAATATTTTCCATAAATGTTAGATTCAGCATTCCTAGATCATCTTCTGAGGAAGAAGGGACACCAAACTGGTTGTTTCTCAAAGACCTGGCCAAAGCTTGCACATGAACTGAGTAAGCAACATTGCTAATACCTGCAACTTCTGAGTCCACTCAGGAGATGAGTGTGTTACAAACAGTGTGACAGACTGCAGTAACCCATGGGGGGAAAACCTGACATTGTGTGCAAGGAACTTATTCCATGTATGTAAAGGGAAACCTCCATGTGCACGGACAGCTCACTGTCCAATGGTTGCTCTCAGGGCCTCATAAGGAAACTCAGTTAAAGAATACAGTGTCCAGCTGAGCCCTGAGCCTCCACAAGCCCAAGCCCTGACAAATTCTGGAGAAAGAAAAACAACAGCGGCTGAGGGTACTCTGTGTGCCACTAATATTTGGAGTACTGAGAGCAGTCTGTAGGGAAAGGTAGAGCCTGGAAGAAGCTGCCAACATTCCCCATCCCACATTTGTGCAGTTCATCATTCCTGCCTAAATGTATACCTCACACCTGCTCCTATTCAGATCACATCTCCATTTTTTGAGTTCTCATCCTGTCTCCAAAGACCTCGCAGCCCCTCTCAGCATGGTGTCATCTACATATTTAATAGGCAAACACATTCTGTTCCGTCACCTAAATGATTAATGAAAATGTGGTCTGGTGCTAGGCCCAAGGCAGACACTGAGGAATGCTGCTGCAGCCATCCTTCTATTTTAACAGCGAGCTCTCACTGACTTCTCTCTGGACATGATTTCCTACACAGCTTTTTATCCTTCTGCTGTAATTTCTGCCAAACTGCTTTAGCCTAGTTTCCTTTTAAGATTGTTAAGTGAAAAGATTTAACTGCCAGGGCATCAAAAGACTTGCTGAAGTCAATTTACATAGCCATGAACCACATTATCATTATACCCATTACTCTATAATCACTGGTAAGAGAAGGTTAATTCGTTCAACTTCAGCTGACTTCATGGTACCAGGCATACTTTAATATTAGCCAAGTGAAATGATGATGTTTCTAAAGCACTGAATTCAACTTTATCCTGTTCTTGAGCATCACAAACACAAGTGCAAGAGAAAACCTTGTCCTCCACATTATCATGAGCAGAGAAGGGGATGAGGATCAGATCCATTGCCTGTCCAACACTAAAGCAAGATCATCAAAGGGAGCTGGAAGCAGCCTGGTTAAATACAAGGAGTTCAGATAAAAGCTACCAGATTTGTGGCACATTTTGCCAAAACAACCTCATGCCAGGCTCCCAAAATATTACAAGGGCTCAAGAGGAGCCTGAAGACATCCCTGGAAGTGAAGCATTCAGGGTGCTACAGCTGCACCACATTAGCAAGTTGAATCTATGGGACCAGGCAAGCGGTGGCAACTACATCAGGCTCTGCTGGCTGTTTCTGAGAGGTTATTTCAGTGCAAGTGCATCCTGATCTAGTCTCTTGGGCCTCAGTAGGGGCTGGAGGAATTAGGAACTGTCCTGGAGGACACCTTCTAGGTTAGCTTTGACTGGAAGGACTCCACTTGGGCACCCTAGGACTGCTCTGCCGAGGCAAAGCTTCACATCAAAACAGACCCTACTCAAAATGAAAATGCTAATGCAGGCACACCCTAAATGCACAAACAATAGCAGGTCTGGAAATTCCCTGAGACAAAAATATCCGGAATCTGGAAAAGTGCTTAGGGCAAGTCTTACACAAGCCTAGCCTGTCCCCGCTGCTCCCGAGACGCCTGCTGATGGCCCCTGGGGCAGGCAGGGTACAGCCCCTTGGATCCATCAGTCTGGACCACTACAGCCATTCCTCTGTGTTGCACATGCCTTCACAAAATTGTATCAATAATGTAGCAACAGTTATTCTTCTGCATCCATGGACATACACACCATTTCAGATCTCCCTGCTACAGCAACTCTCTGTACTTTGCCCCAGGCAGACACTAAACGTTACAGCTTATTTCTTTTTCACACACTCAGAGTTCCCTCTTCTGAACCTTGGGTAAGTGTAAAAGACCCACTCTTGACTTTTACAGTCAGTCAGAAAAAAACATTTTAAACCCAGATTCTATAAATGTCTTATTTTCCAGGTGTGACCAGTACTCCCCTGCTTCTGACCTGGTGGCAACCCCGGTAGTATACGGTGACATCAAGCCTGACAAAAACCTAACTGTGAGGAATGAAACATGTTTACATTCTGGCTTAGCTAATATACATGAACCATACTGTATCAGACTTTCCTCTATGCTTCAAGGCACTGTATAATTGCAACTTGACGTAAGAGTTCATAAGCTTTTACTTCCCTTTATACACCACTCTGGGCAGTGTTGATGGTTTTGTCACACAGGACAATTTTCCATCATCTCAAAAATAAAAATACCTTGATTACTTATGAACAGACAATATAGCTGCAGAGACAGCATTTTCAACACCATATTCTGTAATTCATTTCTGCTTGTTGTGGAAATCCCCCCTAAGTAATTGCTGCATTTTCTTACTGTTGATTTTGATGTACAGCAACAGTGCCCAGTGACAAATCTGGGGAAAACTGGCTATGCCAGAAAGCCCAAAATCAAGTCAGTCTCTAGGTAAATCCAGCTGGTGAGTGTGTGGGTAGAGCTTCTGCTGTTGACAAAGGCATTGCAAATTTTGTCATGCTTTTTCCCTACTACACTGAAAGGTTATGCAAAAAAGAGTAAACATACATTATCAAAGTAATCATATCTCATGTCACAATGTAAATTACATGGATGAGGTGGGTCTAGGGTAGTTAGTACAGTCAAATGTCTCTGCAAGTAGGTATGTACAAAAATTTTCCATTTAGATTTTGCCCAGATTAATGGCTCCCCCTTAAATCTTACACTTAATTTTGCCAGTGTTATTTCAACTCCTGTGCACCCGAATAAAAATGGAAGATTCAAGTAATTTGAATATGTCAGTCTCACGCTATGATTTTCTTACTTTTGCATAATTAAAGTTTCCTTTTGCATAAATAAAACTAAACACAAATTCCATGAGCACTTACACAAACTTCTACTTGCATACAACTGGACCAGGATTAAACAATGCAGCAAAATCACATGTATTTGTGGATTTTCTTTTTTTACTTGTCTATAAAAAAAAATAGTACTGTATTAGTAGTAAGTAAAAGAACTAAGTAAGTATTGCAAGAAATACAATAATGCCTGCTGGCAGGATCACAGAAGTATATCTCTAGCGCTGTTTTGACAAAATGTCAAAATCTTCACTTGAGAAACAAATTTAATGTTTGTATACTGGGAATTAAGAGCATGCTGTTATAAACTTGACAGAAGCTCTCAACAGTCTGTTAAAAATAGTGGCAAAAAATGACTATTTATTTCAAAGCTTGGTTGAGGTTTTGATTTAGGATTGCATATTTAAAATAATGACAAAATATCATATATAACAGTATTTAAAAACTGTATATGACCACAACCTAAAGTGGTCCAGATTTTTTTTTTTTCTCCAGCTTTCTTTGTTGAAGAAAAATGGTGAAGCAATCCTCTAATGGGTCAGCAGTACCTATATCCATTGTAGTTATTTCTTCCTTACTCATTAATTTAATTTTCAAACAATTTGAAATCATTGTTACTTTTAATCCCACCAAAATCAAAGATAAACATCCCAAGGGAACAACCATTATCAGAAAAAGCAAAACCAGTACTGTACTTTGCCATTCATTATTGTATCCAATTTAATTTCTGTTTTTACAGAATTTTCTGTGACTTTCCTTCCTTATATAAATATATCCTCTAGATTTACTCTTCATTTATATTTGCAAAAAAGAACAAAAATGTATTGGTAGATTATATAGCTGCATTTCTTTCCACACAGGTATTAGTGAAATGTTGCCTATATAAACTATTTGCTCTGTTTCACTTTTCTGTCTCTAATTTATTGTTATGAAACACAATAAGAAGGAACTGTAAAAGTTGTTTTCCCTTTTGCAATACTAAATGTGATATAGCACTCAAGGAAAAAGAAGTTTAGTCTTCAAGAGCAAAATAGTGACCCATGTCTGAGACCAAGTTCTGTTGGCTGGCACAGCCCTTGTGAGGTTTTTAATCTGCATTGTGAAGTATGTGAGTAATATGAAAAAACCCCCAAACCTTCCAGTAATATATTAAACATACTTATTACAGAAACCAAGGAAAATGAAAGAGATTGAATCTCAAGAACAATGCAAGTCTCTCTTGTGAGAAACACTGTTTAATAAATACATCACCATATGAAATAGAAGGATAAATTCAGCATTCTTCACCGAATTAAAAAAAATTCCACAAATCAAGAATTTTTTATTACCAGCTGTGATGATGGAGTTGAAATATTGCAAGAGAAATTATTACAGCTTTAGAAAAGGTAGTCTTTTTCTATATTAACTCCTAGAAATACATGTTATGAATGTTGCTCTAAGTATTTTTGAGCATCAGGGTAGGCATAGGATGGGGGCATAACTTTATCTATCCACGGTAAGTTTCAACACTGGCAAACAGCTGGAAACTAAGTAAGAAAGTGTAAAAAGGACAGACATACACACAGCACTAATTCATCCACTGTCTCCAGTGATCTTCCGCATCAAGAATTTCTTGTCATCTGTGTAAATCTAATATTTGAGCTTGTCAAAGTTATGCTTGAACTGGCATAAACTTTTTGCATCCACAACATCCTGCATGAAACACAAAGAAACACTGCTTTTGTTCACTCTGAACCTATTTCAATGAATTTGAATATTGGAAGGGAGAACGAATATTTATTTGCTTATTTATCTATTCTCTTTGATAATTTATTTATTATTACTTCTCTTAGATACTACAGCTTAGACAAAAAATCAGCAACTTTCTGATTACGTCACTAAGAAAAATAGAGGCTTTTGTTCACAAGAAAATAACATTAATTTGCATATCTGATTTATGGATACAAAGTCTATAAACCTCTGTGCAATGAATGGTTTGTCCTGACTATGGTACAAGAAAGTTTCAAATCCTGTAAGCAAAGAGAAAGAAGAAACACTGAGCATGGAAAATCTCAGGTTCTTCTGCAAGAATCCCCACATGTTCTGGATTGCATGGCAAGAAACTTTCAAATTTAACTAGTAACTGAGGGAAACCATAAAAGGATTATTTTATATTTGGACAAGGAATTAAACATATTTCAAGCGAAATTATATGAGATTTCTGAGTCTGCAAAACTCTACTGAAAATGTCACAAGAGCACATAATTACTTTCTCCCTTTCACATTTTTCTTACCAGACTCTTCTGTTTCACTTATTGGCCCAAATTCATAGAAACCACCTATGTCTGTCAAATTATTCTGGTGCCTCTGTAAAGTCTGAAAGCTGCTCTGTGCTTGTCCTGGCATAGTTCATAACCACACAGATTACATGTTTTTTTAAAAAACAGAAGATGTCTAAGGATAGACAGCTGCAATTCAGCAGCTGGAGCCCATCCTACTAAATGTGATGGCTCTGCACTGCTCCCCACCATCCCTCATATGAAGCATTCCAGTTGTGGTAAAGAAGCAGCAGCCTAACTTGAGCAGATGTGGCAAAACAGCCTACAGAAATTTTACTAATTGTAATAAAAATTTGTTTGATTTGCTCTTTTGTTCTGTGTTTTTGACCCAACCATGAATTTCCATCTGTTGAATATGCCTTTCACTTGTACCCACTCCACCAGCATTCCCTTCCTACATGCTGATCCCTCTTTTCTTCGACTCCAGCCTTGCTTTGTCTTCCAAGTAGACTGTGTATGAGCTCAACTGAGGGTTTACAATAAACCTCAACAAGAAAAAAGTAAAACCATTTACATTGTCCAAGGAGAAATGGCAAGCACAGCACCGGATTCACTGACGGGTCCTTGCTTCCCTTCTACCAGCGTTGGTTTGTGAGGAAGCAAAAGATTCTCACCTAATTTCTCCTTAGTTGTCCAGCACTGGTATGTCAGCCACTTTAAACTGCTCTCATACCACTGGAGAGGCTTTGGCATCTCAGGGTTAAGACTGTCATTAAACTGAACTCTAATTAGAAGTGTTCACCTCTCTCCACTCAATACAGAAGGAGCCCAAATGGGCTTGATCCTAACTTAGCTGCATTAAGACAACAATAGCATGAAGAAAAATGGAGAAATCTGGGTCTAGCCCTACACCTTCTGCTGACTGCAACCACATTGATGGAGATGGCTTTCATTAGCTCCTTTTAATAGAGGGGCCCAGAGCAGCTACTTTCCTAAATGTGCCCCTGCCTCTGGCAGAGGCAGCCAGCCCATGATAACCCACAGCTACACTGAGAGTTGTTATTTGCAAATGGTTAGAAGGAACATTTTCAGAACTGTTGAATCAGTAACATTAATGTCTTGGGAAAAGAAATGGCAGCCCCAGGAACGCCAGAGGAGCTGTGCACAGGTGTGAGCAAGGGTTAAGCAAGCAGTGATAGAGCATCCATGGATATAAAGTTTTCAATACATGAAATAACAAATTAGAAGAAGGATTAGGTGCAGAACTCACCCACAAGAAAGCCCACCAAATTCTTTCAAATTTTTAGACAAAACTGTCGTAACAAGAGTATGGAAGATGTGAGGGAGAAAAGAAAGATTTCTTGAAAAGAAACTGAGAAAAGCTCTGATCAGGCTTATAGAGCACAGAAAACTATTTAAATAGGAGGACAGCCTTTAAGACACTAAGTTTGACCTTGGGAAAAATATACCTGCTCTCTTCATACGAACATTTACTCTAGCTTTTAGGAATTAAATGCTATAATAAAGATCAATGACTTTAGAAAAATACATGCGAAGATTTTGCAAAAGATCAAGACCCAGATGATACAATGATTCAATTTTAGTATCTTGATAACAGCTAAAACCTGATCACTTTAGGGTTTTGAGCTAAGAGGAACTTAAGTGCTTCCAGCTTAAAAAGAAAAGCAAACAAAATGACAAGAAAAAAAAGCAAAATTTTTTTAAAAGTGAAAAGCAGGATAATTATGCACACATCAATATGCATCCATATCTAAATGCCACAGACCCCAATAAGCACTCATTATAAAGACACTCACAATTTAGAAAGATTCCTTTCTCAAATACGATGCACACACATGACCTCACGTATGTAAATGCACACACCAGCTGTATTTTCTTCCCTACTTACTTGCAGCAAATGTCTCAAAAAAGACAACACTGTATAACATTTTTTTCAGGTGCACACTCATGCAGAAAAGCAACAGAGGCCTAACAAATTATATTAAAATTTAGCATTGCACATAGAATCAGTCCCATCAAGTGCTTCAAGAGAACTAAAACCAATCTTATCCCAAAGAAGTCCAAAACAAAACCACCTGATACCACTGCCAAATCATAACTGCTTCTTCCTGCATTACTGAGAAACACATCTGCAACCTTGGACTTCCCCTCTGACAGACTTCAAACTTCTGCCATTGACTAATGACTGACATGCTTGAACTGTTAAAAAAACAGATTTCTACTTTTTTTTAATAATGAGAAAAGTATTTTTCACCCCTCATTTCCAAAAACAGCTGGAGCAGTTTGGCAAAAATGTTCAAAAAATATCTCAAGTAGTACAGCACTGCCAAATTCCACCAAGAAAGGTGAAATGACTGGGGAAAAGAATAAGCCACTGAAAATCTTTTCTTAAAATGGAAACACTTGTGCAATTTCAACTCCCCATTGCAAGCATTATTATGTCCTCTGAAAGTAAGAAACAAAAGCTCTCTTTCAAGTGGACAGTTGGATTATGGTTTGAAGGCCTCTTGATTTCAGTCTTATTTAAAAAAAATCAAAGGGGTTTATCTTAATGAAGACAGAGCTTAAAAGCACCAGGTTCTTGTTTACTGTAAAGACTTATCCATACCCTGCATTTTTAACACAAACACTTTACAAATAAATACAAACAACCTGTATTCCAGATAAGCTTTAAAACTTTTACTGATCCTTCTTTTTCTTTAGTCTATTTTCTGTTAAAATTTGTCCAAGATGGGGACACAGGCTCAGGATTAAGAAATAATAAAAAAAAAAAATCAACAACTACACAAAAAAAATCCAATTCAATCCCCTTTCAACTTACAAAAACGTGCCTCATAGGGACCATAAAATCCATGTAATTACCTGCTGCAGGATCTGTAACTGCTTGACTGGTGATGCCAGATGGTGGTTCTTGAAGCTGGTATGTTGCATTTGTGGAGGGTGTCGTAGGGCTGGTGTTGCTGTTTGTCATGTAATGTGAAGGATATGGTGAGCTATTATAATACTGTGCATATTGGCCCTGGCCAAAACTGGGATAAGAGGGATATTCCTGCAAGACAAAAAAGCAACTGAATAGTCCATCAAAGTTTTGCTACTTTTTAGTATAAATTCCAAAATATAACTGCAAACACATGTCAGAATTTGAGCACGTATGCTTCCTGGACTGGATGCTGTAGGACCTAAAATTGTGAGGCAGTAAAACGAAATCTAAATTACACATAATTTAGTATGTCTTCTCATACAAGTAGTTCATTAGACACACTTGCTGAAGATGTGTGAATAAGAACATCCACCTCAGACAATTAGTTCTGGTACTGGAAGATGAAAAATTGAAGAAAAACTTTCATAAACTTTTAGTTTAACTTGAAACGATGAAAATTTCTTTCATTAAGCTATTTAAGGACTACATTTTTTCAGTGGATGAGAATTCTAAGTTTGCCAAAGTTTGCCGAACTCCTATTTACAAATTTACCTGCTGTGAACTATTAAATCCAGTAGAATTTGTGAGTGAATTATTTCCTGCATATATTCCTGATGATGTTGTAAAACTGCTGCCTGAAATGAAATGAAAAATTACATGAATTACTAAACCAAAGTATTGGAAAATAACTTCAATCACATGATTATATCATAACATTATGGCATATTTGTAATATTTCCCATATGTTAACCAATTCAGCTCTATCACATGTTAATATACAGAAAGTGATAATTCATAGTTCTTGTGTTCTGTGTTTCATTATTGCAATAAAGAAAACCCTTCAAATTTAGACAGGAATTTTGGACCCACCTCCTCTCTGATTGAAAATTAGGCTATCGCACCCCTCTGAGTAATACCCAGCACTGTGGAAGTAAAAAGGGTTTCTTTACTTTTATTTTTTGTTGAACAGCAAGTGCAAGCCTTGTCCCAAGAGACACCACCTCCCCTCACGAAAGCCTGGTGGCTCTGTTTCTCCTCCCACCTTTGAGAACAGTGTCCTCTCCTCTCCCTGAGCCTCAGCCCCTTGCAGGAGCAGCAAAAGCCATAACTCCCTGCTGCAAACAGCTCAGTCCGACTGTGGAGCCATTAGGACTCACTAATCGATCATAGACAGCCTTGGGCTGCAAACTTTTTCTCTTTTGATACAGCGTACCGGGCATGACACAGGAGAAAAAAAGTACCTCTCTGAGAAGAGAGACCCAAGATTGAATTTAGCCCAGAGACTGAATTACTGCCTTCATCTCCCTCCTCCAGCTTTCATGAGCCACCAAAAGTAGACAGATGGGGCTCTTGTTTAATACCCAACCTGAGAAGCTGTTCCACTAAAAGGGCAGCAATCCCCTTTCAGCTGTCTTGCCCTCGCTGGTTATAACCCAGGAGTGACACAGCCACCAGCTGAGACATATGGATGCACAGGGTGAAGCTGCATAAGCCACCACAAAGTCTGTAATGAGGCAACCTATTGAACCCATCCAGCAGGAGAGCACCAGTCAGCGCAGGTTATTAAAGTGTGCAGGTTTTTTACGGCCTCCCTCATCACCAAAATCTGCCTCAGTGCAAAGATATACACAGACCCTGGGAGCAAAACTTGCAGGTGAGGAAAGGAGACAAGGAGGGATGAAAATCACCAGGGAGCCAGGCACACAGATGCATCAATCCTCTGATGTACCCAACACAACTCAATTAAGAACCAAATCCAAAAAGAGGTTACTCATTGGGAAAAGCAGCATTTCTTGCAACTCCAAAGAGGACAGAAAGCGAGCAGGGGTTCATACTTACTACAACCCCTGCAGGACATTTGTGAGCTATTTACTTTTTTTAAACAAAAAACCGCCAAACCAATAGGTATCGTAGCTATGAGAAGTCAGAAGGAAAAATATTTAAATGTTTTGACTGCAAAAGTTACTAAAAGCACATACAAGTTAAGCCTCAAAGAAGGAGATGTGAAATCCAACAGCAGTGGGAATAAAGGATGAAGCTTAAACTTAATGCATGAAATAACTGTAAACATTTCTCTTGTATCTTCTACTAGTGCAAAATCTCTGATTTGTTGATAGATGCTACTAATCCTGTGAACTAAAATCAGATTACTTCAGCAGAAGAGTTGACATCCAAGTTTAGCAGATAGTACAGATAAACAGTACTAATGAGAAAAACATGTTGTTTTAAATTTAATTTAAAATTGGAAAACAGACATTATTTTTTTTTATTGTAACAAACACAAAAGCCAAAATACAGCTGAAAAATATTTTAAATTGCAAAACTTTGCAATGATATTTTATTTCTAATAGAGCTCTGGCTGGAAGAATATAAGTCACTGTATCTCTTCTTATTTCTGTAGCGTTTCTTGAGTGATGAAGTAATATATTCAAACCGAGGTTTTAGAATTGCACAGTTTGAGTCACTCTAAAAAGATATAAAAGGCCTCTCATAAGTAGAAAAAAAAACAGACTTTTTTCGAGGAATACATTATCTTTCCTCAGAAAGTTTGGAAAATAATTTGCAAGAGCAAATGAGAAAAGTAATTACATGCCAGCCAGCATCTCTCCCTCTCAGACAAAGACACACACACACTAACACACAGATCTCTCTCTTTCATCTCATGGTCAGCACTGGCTCCTATGGAGGAGGGGTAGGGGTCTCCTAGACCGTAACAAACATGAAGCAGGTTTCTCAGAAACAGCTCCGTGGGCCACCCAGAACTACAGGCCTGAAGTTGTTTTTAAAATACTCACGATTTTGCAAATTGCTTTCTAAATATTCAGCCATAACATGGCATAGAGCCGCTATCCTGCCTTAGCTGAACAAACACAAAAATAAGAATCACTACAAAATGCACAAGATTTACTGCCCTAAGCTGGCCGGCTACATAGCTTTAAAATGTGATAAAAGCTGTAAATTGCAGGTCAAAGGTCTATTTTGCAAAGAGCTCTGACCCACATTAAAGCTGGGAATCCCAGGCAGCATTGGAAGGTGGCCGGACCCTGCTGGGACTAGGGCGCGCTCCAGGCGCGGGGCTCGCCCTGTGCCGCCCCAGGCATGGGATAAGGTCCTCCCCCGTGTATTGGCCACAGAAGCCCATTTGCTTTCCTAGCTCAGTCTCCTTGCCATGGGCTATGTCTATCATCAGGGTACAATGTATGTGGCAGAAGTTTAGCGCAGCTCTCTTGGGAAAGCCTTAGTCGGCCAGATGGGCTATTTGAACTCAAGGTTTCTTCCGTTTGCTTACAGTGTTTAAAAATCCTTGGCAAACTCCCCCTTGTTGTCCTAGTAACTGCTTAGCCATCCAGCACAATATTTTTATACTGTATAATAATAACCAAATACCTTAACGTTTACTTTTTTACGGTTGAATTCCCAAACCAATTGGATAGTTATTCTCAATCATCACAGTCTTGGTAACTAAAACAATGCTGGTGCTCATCACAGGTCTAGCACCCTTCCAGTGGTAGGGTACTTGGGTGCAGGGTAAAAGCCATGCTTTTATCACAATCAAAGGAGACTCAAATAAGACACTTGCAAATGGAGTTCTTTCCCTCCCGTTTCCCCCAGCCCTTCTCCACTCCATTTATCCTCACTGAGCAATCCTTATAACTCTGCCAATATAGGAACAACAGCCCATTCCCAAAGCCATTAGTCATGTAAGTGGTCTTTCAACATCTATGAAGCAACTTATATGAAAAACAGCTTAAGGAACACACTCATTAAATTAAGGGGGCGGGGAGTGGGGAGATGGGTGGCAGAACCGCCTGAGTCCTCTTCTCACCCTCTCCCCTATGCACCCTCCCTTACAGAGATTATAAATTTGGAACAAACAAAAATCCAATTATCAGAATAAACTTAGCAAGGAGTCACAGGCAGCAATTTTCCTTATAATTTTTGTAAGTTGGCAGCCTCTCCCTCCACTATTGTTCGGTGACTAATGACGCTGTAATTTTAGCAGGGTCAGGAAAAGCACTGGGTTTAATTGGCTGCACACGCACCGCGAGACAGCGTCTCCACATTGCAGGGAGACATTCATCCCAGGGAGAGGAACCAGAATTAACTCCAAAGTTTTCGAGCGCGAGGTAACCCCAGTCAGGGAACACGAGCAGGACAACTGCAAGGCCGCTAGGAAATCCCCTTCACCGCAGGCATGAATGCCAGCAGGGCCCCAAGCGCGCTGTCATGTAAGCCTCGGTTGTGAAGGAGGTTGTGGGATCCATTATCTCCATTTAGCAGCTCAGCAGCTGCACTCAGGAGATGAAGAACGGCTACTGCAGGCTGTGACAAGGCTGAGGCTGCAGCCTGCCCATAGACTGCTAGAGGGGAAAGGGAGAATAAACTCATTTTCCTCTCTGGAGGTTTCTGCACAAACAACTGAACAGCAGCAGCACTAAGCCCGTCTTCTGTCATGAGAATCAATTTTGTCCTTAAATAATGGTTGAAATTATGAATAGGTTCTCCTTCCAAAATTAAATGAGGAAAGGGAAACAAATGTTCCTGTTTACTTTTAACAGCTGTTCAATCACAAGGAAGAATTAAGTCAATTTAGAGTTGTTTTAAATACAAAAGTTAACCTAATGAAAATATTACAAAGACATATATTCTCATGTACAGTATAGACATATTTCATCCAACTTTTAACTGCAAAAAAGACCTCTTCAGCAATGTGATTCTTTTCTACTTAGCAACTAAGAACTCCACCAGTCCTTTCATTTGAAACATTCTCCTTATTTCCATTCTTATGGTCTCTAAGGTTTCTGTAGACCAGTCCTTCCCTCACCTACACATCGTGCTGTTTATGAGCACAACAGAAAGGACATACACACCACAGGGACCCTCCAACTCTGAGCTGTGGCTCTTCTGTCCAATCCAGACTATCAGTGATCCATTGACTTCCACAGGTGGGCAGCTCTCATCCCAAGCACAGCACAGCCAGAGCACAACCCAGGGTCAGACCCCCTCCTCCCTAAGCCCCGCAGACAATTCCATCATTAAATCAATTCTTCCGATCCTTTTCTTATTAGAGTTTCACAACTGGGTCATCTTTAACATAGTTCTTTTTGCAGAATATTTTTAGATCCTTGCCTCTCAATGTATACAGCTGAAATGCTTTCCAAGATCTTACTGTTCCACCTCTTGACAACTGTCACCCTTTGCTAAGCTTGACAATTCTGATCATATACACAGTTTGCATATAGCAGAAAACTAAGCAATACCCTTTATGGCAGACTGTATGCAGTCTATTGACAGAGTCCTAGCTTTGCACTACTAATGCCAGCATTCACTTAAAATTTTCCAAGCACTCTCTACGTTATCCTATGCTGCTCCTTCTTCCCTCCCTGTACTGAATGAGTTTCCCATAGACATCTGCAAAACTATTTCCCTGTCCTGCCTAAAATCCCTTTTTATTGACATCCCTCTGCTCGGTATCTTACAAAAAACACCTTTAGAGCTGTTAGATAGCCAATATGGGGGGCCAACTGTTTATTACACATAAACAGTGTCAGCTTTACTGCTACATTAGGCCCTCCTAGCCTGTGTGTTTTATTTTAGCCTCCAACTTCTATGGGGACTATATTTTTATTTGCCTGTAGAAGTTAGCACAACAAGATCCCAGTATATGACTGTGGCATGAAGGTACTACTGCAATAGAAATTACAGGCAGCACAGACATGATTTTTCAATAACACTATTTCCTAGTGACTGTGAATTATCAGTCCCTTAAAAGCTGAAATGTTGATTCAGAAGTTCATTGTAGCCACTGCTGGCAAGTATTTTGAGCTCTCTCCCACAGAGAGGTAGAATTTTTTTGGGGGTAGGTGTGTGTAGAGGTGGGTGTGGAGGTGTGTTTGTTGTCTGAGTTTTTTGGTGTAGCTGTCTGCAGAAAGCTAAACCAGTAACTTGGTTTGGTGGTATTTACTCTGATGAGGAGAAGATCATCGCTATTTAGCATGTAGATGAAAATCCACATGCTGCTCTGGTCCTGTCCCTCTTACTTGTCAGAGCACACTACATGTCAGCAATATTTCAGATGTCAAATGGTCACTTCTGCCCTATGGAGCTACTCAACACACAGTTCAAAAGGGGATTAAAAAAAAAAAAAACGCAACAAAAAAACATCCCTCTCGTGTCTGAGCAAAGGACTGGATCAATATACCCTTAAAGCAGTGGAACAAAAGCAAAATCTCATTCACTTAGTCTCTGAAAGCACTTCTGCCTCAAGACATTTCATAGAGTGTTTACTTGACGGCACACAGTTTAAACTGAGCTTGATAATATATAAAGGTGCTAAACTTATAAAAAAAATGTGGTCCATTTCTGCGATTGATCTTTTATTTCAACAATTCCAAAATCCACAACACACCTGATATCTATTGCCAAATTCAGGGTGAAAAGGCCTGCAGCAGACATCCCAAATTAGCTATTTCTGGTAAATAAAGATTTTTTAAAATATCCGTTAAGTGGTGAGCAATCCAGAATCAGGCACACCCAGCGAATTCTCAATACAGAAGAGGGAAAAGGAACTGGGAGAACAAGGTGGAAAGACATTAAATAAACCAAACAGGCAAGTATGGCTACAAAATATAATTGATAATAATAGCCTACACATACAAAGACTTACAGCTTTTAAATAGACTTCAAAGAAACAGACTTCAATCATTACTTAGCTACCTCCACAGCTGCAGTAGGTATTTTTATCTTCTTCTCCCTCCTCAAACACACTCAGGTGTCAAATTATATTTGGCACTTCCTAAATTCATAATCCTGTCACGTTTTCCAGGACTAGCTTTGTCTCATTCACTGTTTGCTAAACTATTGCTATTCAGAGATACATTTTTACTGTAATAACACTAGAACACTTCACCATTTAAAATTTAATGAAGCAAGGGATCTTCCAAACTGCTGAGAGCTGGCCTGTTGCTCTCTCAGCAAAGGCAATCATCATTTCATCTCCAACTGCAATAAAATCAGAGTTAAGTGCTCAAGCAAACATTCATTTTTATTCTAGGAATAAAACAAAATAAGGAGGAAAAAACCCACCATAGCATTAGCTGTATCTAATTAATGGTAATATCTGTTTATACAGACCTTGCATCTGGTAGCTATAGGGAGCTTGTCCGGGTTGAGGTGTGCTAAAGCTGGCACCGTAGCTTAGAAATCCTGTCTGTCCAGGTGACTGTGACTGTGCCAATCCACCTTCTGTCTTGATGCCTGCCCACAATGCACCTAAATCAGTTAGTGACAGCAAATCTATTTGTTCATATTCAAACAGGGATGGAAAATAAAATCACTTAATTAACAGCAATTTTAACATATACCTACTCTTGTCTAAGAGAACAAATATTGAGAGCATGCACAAATGAGTAGGGTAAGGGCAGTCTAAAAGCACACGGAAAACTGAAGTTCACCAGGGAGAGGTTAAATCCAAAACTGTGTTTCCAATAACTGCAAAAGAAATTTATACATGAACAGGAAGTTGCATTATTCCTTTTTTCCTTTCCTGCCAGAGGCAAACTTTTCCATATATTCATGACATTACACAGAGGTAGATTAGCAACTTTATATGAATTTAATGAAGCATAGCATAGCCAAGCTCTCCTGCCATCTACCCATTAATGATATAACTGAGATTTGTACTGTATAATATTCCTACACGAAAATTAAACAGCTCCAAGAATGGTTTTTTAAGGAATTAGAAGTGGATAAAGAGAACTAGCAGTATTAAGTGCAATGATGATTTTTCAAAGGTAATTGAACACTAATTCAGTTTTTAACAAATATGCACCTAATAGACAGGAACTATTCCTGAAGCAATCTCCTGAACTGGGAAAAACATAGCAGAGAGTCATTAATCTGCACTGATGGGGAAATCCATTACACACCACATTACTCTCTCATTTCTAAATTTAGTTATAAAAGAATCCAAAGTCTGATCAATGAATGACTTGATGCCCAATTTCAGTGATTCTTCCCTCAATTTGTAAGGCAATGAGCAAGCAAATATCAGCAAGCAAAATACTGAGGAAATGCACACAATTCAGCCTCTGTCTCTTAGTTTTAATTATAAAGTTGTCCCAACATGAACTACCATTTAAAAATAATTATAGTCAAAGTAATGGAAAAGTGATACAATATTCTTAGGTTTCACTGTGGCATTCAGTGATACCTCATTGTTCAGAAACCAACAATATTTGAACTGAATTAACTAAGTGTGAATTAGTAACATTCCTTTGAAAATTACTGTTAATCTAAGTCCATTTCCTGGTTGGATTTTTCTTTAGACAATATTCAACAATGTTTCAAGGTAGGAGAGGGCTCAGAAGTTACTGTGTTGGCAGAACTCCAGTACCTCCCTGTATACAAATGGCAGCATATTTTCTGCCATCTAAATAATTATTTTTCAACTGCTGTCATTAATTACCCTTAATTCCTTCTGCCAAGCCTTCTAATTGCCAGACTAACCCTGTTTGCTTGTTTTTCCCTGATGCTTACTTGCTTCTTCTGTTTCATGTTACAATTAAGCAGTTCGAATGACGAATCTTGACACCTCACTTCCAAGGGGAAACTCCTGCTATGGATGATTTGGTATCAACAACCCCTATTTGTTGTCTGTTTAAGGACTTCTGAAAAGCTGATTAAATATGGCTTAGAGAAAGTTTAACTAAATCAAGCATTAAATTTCTAGTCTAAATTTCCTTTAACAGCCTGATCCAACTCTCTATCTCAGACTGAGCAGGAGGAGATGATCAAAAGCAGCAGTAGGAGGATGCCACTTGAGTGAAGACAACTTGGCACTGACATGCCCTTTTGCAAACCTCCGTGCTATGAAGAGCCTTTCATCTCCTGGGACTTACTCTCACACTCGCTCTCATCCAGAAAGCCTTCACTCCTGAAACCTTGATGCTCCCTTCTCCCAAGTCTAATGTACTCAAGGAAGTGGGAAGGGACAGTGACACAAGGGGACTGCCAGGATCTGGAAAGTAAAGAAGTTGGTAAGCAAAGCCTTTGCTAGATGCTGATGCTGGAGCAGGCAGGAGGAAAGAGCTTCAGGAAATTCTCCAGCCTCCTCAGGGGCTTTGCAGATGAAGCAGAGCCAGCAGCCCCAGGGCAGCAGCTGTCAATGGCATTCCCCTCCACCCCCCTTCCTGCCTGCACGGCTGCATGGCTGTGGAGGTGGGGAACTGGAAAAATGAAGAGGCTAGAGGTGCAGTTGAGACAGGACCTTTCCGAACTCCACTCTAGAGAGAAAACTTGAGGCAGGCTGATACAGGAACTCATGAATACTCTTTCTTCTAGTAGCACCAGAGTAAAGAAACAAAAGGAAAGAGGCCTGAACTCAGTTTTTCCTTTCACATAGGCATAAGTCTTCTCCCTTTATACTGCTGTAAGATTTCTGCCTGGATGAAAGAAAGGCAAGACAGAGGGTACATGGGGTCTAAACTGCAGATCAAAAAGTAGAATTTTGGCTCTAAGCAAGGCCTGTTGCAAACGAGTGTCCTAATGCTCCCCACATAATTTCATTTGGGAGAATAGATTATATGCCATGCCTTAAATATGCAAAAATATGTGTTAGGTCCCAAAATTTTTAAATAGTTATTTGCTTTTAAATATTACTCCTATAAAGTACATCAGCAAGGAACACCTTAGCACTAGCCACAAGGCATTGTCTGAAAAGAACAAAACACTTAAAAATCCTCTTGGCTCAGGAGCTGAGGATTTCAGGGGTCAAAAGCAGCTCTGCAATGTAAAACATTGCAAATTTATTTGAAGTCCTAGGCATGGGGGATGGACTAGGCAAAAAACCAAACCAAAACAAAAGAGCAGGCAAGCATGTTAACCCCCACAAGTAGTTGCCAAGTAAAGCAACTCTCAATTACAGCTCCGACGACAGTGAGACAGCTAAACTCAAGTAGTGAAATCAAGGCCTGGCTGAAGTCAGTGGGAATTTTAGAGCTGACTTCAGTGAGGTCAGGATTTCATCCAGAGGAACCAAGCAGAAAACAAAAAAGTCACTGTTTGGGCTGCCCAAGCCTTGCAGCCAGCCAAGTATGAACATGAGGTGTCCGCAGGAGAAACAGATCAAGAAAAGCAGGGTGGGGAAAAGGGTTCTCTGTTATCACTCCACCTGATCCAGATGGAATTAGCAGACAAGCTCTCATCAGCAACAGGAGCTCTTGTGTGTGTGTGTGTCTAAGATTCTCCATCTCATGGTGTAAGCTTAAAATATGTGGATTCGAACTGGAACTGAAACATCCAATTTATACCTAGAACCCTATTTTAAAGTATGGGGAAATAATAATGTATTTCTTTTACCTACTGTTCACCACAATCTGCCATAGGATATACTTGAGATCCAGTGGATTTTCAACTTGCAGACTTCAAGATGAAAGATTCACCAGTTTTGCACTTAAAGCTTTTAACAATTTTAAAGTGAACGGCTTGTATGGTGAGTTCTGTCCTTTTGGTATAAAACTTACATTATCTGAATGTATTTTTACAAAATATACTGCTCAAAGCATGTGGATTGTATATTTTTAATATATTCCCCCAGAGGAATATAAGACCTATTTTCTAATAATGCATCCTCGCTGCTGCACTGCTATGTGGTCTGCCAGCAGACAGTCTGGCAGGAAAATGGTCTCACCCACGGCAGCTTGTTTTTAAATTAAATTTTTTTGGAAATATTTGCTACTTAGTACTATCTCCTTCATCAGGCAGACAGAGCTTTAGTGGCAATTTACCTCAATTTTCACCTCCAGGGAGTTTCAAAACAATGGAAAGTGAGATTTTTTTTTTGATGGAGGCATTTTTGAATCAGTTTTTTGCCTGCTGAAAATCAGCACAGCCTCGCAGATTCATCTGGGTTCCAGTAATCTGTATCAGCTGAAATTCAGACCTTTATGTCCCCATGTAACCTCTGGCACCGCTGGGGAGCAGAGCCCTGAGCGAGTTGCCAGGGGCTGGGCCTGTGCAATGGAAGCCCCGAGACCTCTCTTCCCATTTCAGTGCTGTATTTTTGATATCACCAACAAAAAAGATTTTGGGATCTCCCTGTGATCCCAAAATGGGTTCGTCTTCTTGAGTACCTTCGTAGCTCTTTAATACATAAATTAAGCGGCACTCATTCCAAGGTGGGAAAATTAACAGCGTTCCACAAGAAATGCTCTAGAGCACAGCTGTCCCACTAAGTACTAACCCGAGGGTCACATAATCTTCATCTAAAAAACATTTACCTCAGGAATAAAATTACACGGGCGTGATTTCTTACCATACGAAGGGATTCCATAGGGTTGGCCGGGCTGGGGGTAAGTGGCATAGGCTGTAGCTTGTTGCATTCCCGTTGTAAACTGTGTCTGCCCATACGCAGCCATCGTTTGTGAAGACGGGGTAGGAAGGATATGTGGGTAGGGTCTGCTATTGATTACAAATGACAGAAAATAGGACAGACACTGCATTAGACAGACATGCGTGCACTTATTTTTAGCCTTATTATAATCCTGCTGCTTCATTAACACATAATCATAGGCTGTGCTAGACAACAGAAACCTTAAGACATAAAACAGTAAGACATCAATAATAAAAGAATAAATGAAATAAGAACTTCACAAATACTTTTCAAATACATTCTTAGCATTTAAAAAGAAAAATTTTTTTTCCCTAGAAGCTGCTGCGGTTTAAATTATGGCTTAACAGATGGACTCAATTATTATTTTAAATGAGGTTAAAATCTGCCTATTCCAGTTATTATTATTACTACTACTACTATTATTATTTTAAAAAGATATCATACTTGGAAGGGTAAATCTGTGGTGGGGAGAACTGGTGTGTTTGTCTTGGGCTGAAACCACTGCTTCCAATTGCTGCACCAAGGAGAAAAGAAAGCATACAGAAGTGTAAATACACACACCAAAGATAAATATTATTTTTTCTAATAGAATTTCAGAGTATTAACAAGATTTTAATTAAATTCAAATATCATTGATACCTTAGGTAGAAAATAATATTTTATGAGGAACTATACAAGAATGCTTAACGTTAAAATCTTGATTGCAAATCTCAAATACTAAATTGCCCCTTTGTACAACTCCTGAGCCATAGTTTATTCTTTAGTTGCACACAGGCAACATTTTCAATGCAAACAGCCTATTTCCTAATGGAAACATTTCCCTTCGTATTTTCAAAGGATTGCTGATATCTCAAGTGCAACATTTTATTAACTTTTAGGATTTTTAAGACCTACATTTTATGAAGGAGCTTTATGCATGCCTTGATTGAAAACATATGGCCCGCTTCAGAGCACGCGCCTCTTTTTAAAAAAAAAAAATTCCTAATACAGACTACGTATTACCTTATTACACTCTTATTTTCTTCCACCTTATCTACTGTCTAAAATGCTTTCAGACCTTCAAATCAGTGTTGCATAGAGATGTCCAAGGTGCAGATGCTGTTAGTGAAACACGTAAGCGGAGGCGGCTGCACTGTGAGCTGCTCCCGGAGCAGCCCCGCGCTGCCGACACGGAGCCTCGCACCAGCACGGCCCATTTCTGCCAGCATTTCTGGGTGCTACTCGAAGCCTGGCGGCTGTGCTGGCCTACTCTGCTCGGGGCAATGTTTTTGGGAGCCCTTCCCTCTCTGGTTACTGTCTGGGTGTCACTTCTCCTCTAGGTCCCAAGGTGGGCTTGGAAGCCTTTGCCAGGAAAGGGTCAGCGGCAGGTTATGAGACTACTGTAAAATCAGACAGCCCGAGAAACAACAGGCCTTATTGCTAAGTACTTGGAAATAAACAAGGCACTCGTAATTACCCCTCGCCAGCTACCCCTTTCCTGGCCAGCTATGGGGAAAATCCATCATCTTTACACTCTGGGAGGGAAGGAGGGAGCCTCTCTCTCTACCTTCTACACCCGATCATTTTTCTTTTCTGTGGCCTGTGATGCCGCAGACATGCCAAATGTTACAGTCTCACCTTTGGTCAGATCACCTCAGACATATGTAGCTACTATTAGCTACACACTGTATTTTCTTCTTTCAGAAAATTAAAATACCTCAGAAACCTTTCTTTGGACTTTCAAGCTTTATGCTTTCATACTCAACAGCCTATGCAGAAAATGGAGGCTGTGACAAGACCAGGAAAGGGCTGGCTACTAAGCAGTCTGACTGGTTGCAAGATGTCAAATTTTGCTACTATGGAAATGTAATCCCACAATATATTATTAGATCCTTCTTTTGATTTGATTTGCACCTTAAAAATGATGTGCTAGAAGTACCAGAGTTAGTCCACAGGTGTGCAAAACTGAGCAAACACCTTAGGTTGTTCTCACAGTGTTTGTGTACTGTCAGAAGCTAAGATGCATTTGGCTTCCACGAAGAAAAGAAGCCTGACAAAAGAATAAATGCCTTGGTAATAATAAATTACAATAAGTGAGGAAGACCTACCCCTCAATTAGAATAATAATCACAGAGGCATGATTTACTCATTTACTCACAGAAAAAAAAAAGTAATTACTCTGGGCCAGAATGCTCCCTAGTGAGACTCCCACTGAAGACACAAATGGACATTAATAAGCCTGATACTGTAATGCTCCTTACTTGGGGAAAACTCCTGTTGAGTTAGACTAAAATGAACAGAAATTGGCGTAAACTGGAAAGTGCAAAAGGCTTCTTTAGAGATGTGAACAGGTTTAGACCACGTGGGATAAGAAAATAATAAATGAAAAAATGCTGAGCTTAAAACTTTTGTTTATTCCTTACCTGATCCTGAGAAATTGTCTAAAGACCCGTCTGTGGTAGTAGTAGTAGCAATCTCACTGCTGTTCATTGGTTCTGTTTTAACTATAGAAATATAAACAGAAGATATTCTATATGCTCCTAATATTCTTGCATGCGCATGCACACACACTCACTACAGATACAAACTCAATAAAACAAAAATCTGACAAAAATGTTCTAAATCATGGCTATCAATATTTTGCATGTTATGTATTTGTGTATACAAACAATGCAAAATACTGGCAGCTATGATTTACACATAAATATAAGATGATCAAGAGGGTTATTCCTGTCCCCAAGGAATAAGAGCCACTGTAACAAGCCAGAAGTCCCCATGCAACTGTCTGCACCTGTCCTGATTCCTCTTAATCCTGCAGACCCAACAATAAGGATCCACATTTAGATCAGGTCACACAGCATTTACAGGCTTGAAAGACAGCAAATTGAGTAAGACAAAAGAAGAAATAATTTTTAAATGGTTTTTGCTGAGGGCTGTTCAAATTTCGTTTCCAATTAAATAAATTTTCAGAGGAAAATTAAGAATTTGTGATGAAATAAAACACTTTCCTCATGGTGATTTCTCCTCTCAAAATGAAAACCAACTTTATTCACAACAACCCTGAATAAACAAAGGGGAACACAGTCCTCACCAAATACTTCAAAGAATGCTGTAACATTTTATACCCCCTGCACCCACAACGTAACACAGCTGTCTGAGAGCAAAAAAGAAAGACACCAAGAGATTATCTCCTGGCTCGTGCTGATTCATAATTAATTAAAAGCCTCAAGTATATAAACAATTTCCCTTTCTGTCAGTCCAGTCCAAACTCTGTAATGTTTGGATCAGGACAGCATCCTGATCCAAAGAGCAAGGATGGGCCTGACCTGGCACGGATGTAAAATAGGCACCAATAGCTACTCCCAGAGAGTTAGAAGAACATCATGGCAATCCCTCAAATTCATTTTTTACACACCTGGCTTTTGGGGTTACAGCACGCCAAAAGCAACTGAGGATGATGTTTCAGAAAACAACAGAGCTGACCTTACTACCAGCATCCCCCCTTTTGCCCTTGTTGACACACACAGAGACGCCGCCGCCCACGCGCCAGCGCTGGTGCATACCTGACCTTTCAGCGAGGCAGCTCTGTAACACTGCCGGGAGCCAAGCTGAGAAAACCAAGGTAAACTGCACCCCATTTGACACATAAAGCCTCAGTGTCACCACGCATCCATACATGTGTGCATACGTGTTTGTCCATACGTGTGTGTTCAGGAATTACAACCATCATTAGCAGGAACCCTTTGGTACCAAGTTCGGAAAGGGTGAGGCAGAGGGACTTCCCTCTTTTCACTAAAGACATTTCCTTTCATTGCCAATCCAAATTCTTATTTCTGCGTGTCTATTTCCTTCACCAAGCTTCCTCCATGGGATTTGTATGAAATCTCTCAAGATTTTACTAATCATCCATTATTTTCTTTTCACGCTCATGCAGGATTTTTGCCTGATAACTTGGGAGGTAAATTCTTAGCTGCACACAAAACTCTGCTGTATCTTCATTAACAAGTAGTGCAACCCATCTAGGAAAGTTTCACAAAAGTGAAATGGCTGGTGCAGAGGGACCAGTGTCCAGAGGTTAGGCATTTTTGAGAGGGGTTATTCAGCTTGAGAACACAAGCTGTACTTCTGCAAAGCAGCTTTTTTGAAACAAGTGAAGTCCGAGAGACTCCCTAAGGGGAATTAATGTGGTAAGAAAAGGTGGCCATGAGGTTCCCTTCAAAAGTGCACTCATGATCTGAGCCATAACTCTAATACAAAGGTATTTCTTAAAAACACAGCATGTAAGTTATTCACCATCACTAAATAAAAGTCTAACACACATATACAATGAAATATTTATTTCAAAGTGTCTATCACAAGTATTTTTTCAGAAGCTACCAGACTTTCACAGCATGTTCTACAGTTTGTCAATCTAGATATGAAAAATTATAGCATCTACATTATCTTCTGCTTTTTTTTTAGGTTATCACAGCTATATTTTACAGTTAGACTCATACTTCTCTTATAGACTACAAGTTTCCACAGAATCTGCAAGCCTTCTCAACCTAATTTCCATAATGCAATTATACTTTTGGAAGTAACAATGGAAGATGCTTTCCTCTATAGCTGGTATCTGTGGTGGGGCAAAAAAGAGGAAGATAAGACAGATCAACCTAACTTGGAGTAAAGGGTGGAAGTTTTCAGTATGTGCTTTCTCCAAACTCTTCCTCCTCTCTATTGGAGAAACAATATGCCATATTCCTCTTTTTTGGGTCACTGCAAATTAGCAGTCTGAGGTCTATGCTAGGGTTCACACAATATAAAAAAGTATAGCATCAGTTGTTCTAGACAAAAAGCAGGCCTTCTGAAAAGGACTTGGGATTTCTGGTGGATGAGAGGTTAGATGAGAGCTGGCAATGTCCACCTGCAGCCCAGAAAGCCCAGAAAGCCCAGCTGTATCCTGGGCTGCATCAAAAGCAGCATGGCCACCAGGGCAAGGGAGCGGATTCTGCCCCCTGCTCTGTGCTTTGAGACACTACTGGGAGTGCTGCATCCAGCACAGCAAGGAGCTCGACCTGCTGGAACAAGTCGAGAGAAGGGACACCAAGATGATTAGAGGGGTGGAGCACCTCCCCTGCAAGGAAAGGATAAGAGATTTGGGATTGTTGAGCGTAGAAAAGGTTTTGGGGTGACCTAACTGTGGCCTTCCAGCACCTGAAGGGAGCCCACAAGAAAGATGGAGAAAGACCTTTTACAAGAACATATAGTGACAGGAAAAGGGAGAATGGATCCAAAGGGAAAGAGAGTAGGTTTAGATTAGATATCAGGAAGAAATTCTTTACTCTGAGGGCAGTAAGGCACAGGAACAAGTTGCCCAGAGGAGCTGTGGCTGCCCCATCACTGGAAATGTTCAAGGCCGGGTTAGACGGGCCTCTGAGAACCTATCTCGATCCTTGTTCAAGATACCATTTTCAGAAAAACACCATCAAAATGGAATTTCTGTCTCTATGACTAACGAGCAATATTTCTGTGCAACACAGTTTAAAACTGAATGCTGTTTACTAGACATACTACTTTTGAAGACACAGGAAAACATGAAATACAATGCAGTGCCTTCTTGATGGGAATGAATTCTAGTTGCTGACTGAGGTGCTCAACAATTTTTCATAAAAACTTTATGTCTTCTCTCTCAGCTGTTTTATCTCCTGAATATAAGAAAACAGGACATAAGAAAGGATGTCCCCATTATTCCTGATCTGGATACCCATGACTTGGGTGATAACAAATGTGCCCTATCATGCTGCCTTTAGGAACAACTACAACCTTAATGAACCTTTGTGCCACAGACAGTTGGGAATTTAACAAAGATGAAGAGATACTGAAAAACTCTCCATTCCCCAAGCACTTTAATCAAAATGCCTGAAAATTATTGCATATTTCCTTCTGTCAGCCTAAGCATATTTAAGAGGATGAAATCTTGCTATACAAAGAAATAAACTGAGAAGGATAGCCATGGGTTTAGCTGTTGGAAACATTTACATGTATTCTAACTTTAAAGGAAGGTCTCTTGTTTGTCCAAGGCAAAACTGTCCTTCAATGGAGCATATTCCATCCCAGAGTCACGAGGAAAGATAACTGCAAAGGGACTGCCCAAAGATACAAGTCTCACAGTCTATCCCAGCAGCACATGGAGTCATCCATGTCTATCCTAAGAGACACAGGGAGCTGCCCAAGGAAGCCAGGCTTTGGTCAGGCACAGATCTGGCCCTGCCACATGCTGCTTATGGGTGCTCTGGATTCCAGCTCTTCACATTTTCCATAACAATTCACATTTCTGCAACGTGTCCTAAGCTTTCACAAGATGACACCGGGAAATGAGTGGGATTACTGCCACATCTAGACAGCATACATTGCAAGCTTGCCAGTAAATGCCAACATCATGCTCAGTTGTGGCAGAGACCATGGAAATCAACACAGGAAAGTTCCCACTTCCGCTGCTCCTTTATCAAAACTGACCTTTACAGAGGTGCAGAATCATCAGACTTGACGTCTAGAGACAGACTCTGATTTAGCAATGTACTACTAAGTTTTAGTGCCACCCAAACCACCCATGTAATAAAACAGATTATCAATAAGAAGTTCAAGAAGAAGACTAATATCCTCTTAATCTGATGCAAAATTTCAGTGCTCAGTTAGAGCTAACGATTTAGATTTGGTTTCTGTACCAGGGAGCTTAAGAAACTATGTCAGTAAAGAGATATTTTTCCTCCTTATTTTTCTTTTCTAGTCATTTGTGAGATTCTAGAAAGATTTAAAAATAAACCATGTAAGAAAACAACACACAGAACAATAGAAAAAATAGGAGTAGCAGTTAATATCACAAATGCTCACTTGGAGAAAAAAGCACAAAAATTCAGAGATATCACAACTGCTGATCTAATGTTATATTGATTGTCAAGATTTTTCTTCTAAAGGAACTCAGAGACTGCAAGTACAATGTGCCCTGTTTTGTCAGCTGTATAGCAAAAGGTGGTTAAAAAATTACTTACATGGCAGTTTCTGAACTGCACTGAGAGAGAGAACTTCAGACCAGAACCCACAAGTTTATGTGGTTCATTGGCCGAGTAACAACTTTCTGAGTTCACAGCTTGTCATGCAGTTACTGGTATATATATCAGTAAGGAGTGTTATGAGCAATGAGATGCTGGCTATTTTAAATATGGATTTTGAGATCTAATATTTGGCTACTCCTAGAATACCTCATAAAGATTGCACCTTCAAGCATGCAAAAAGTAAGGCTTTTAAATATCTTTTAAAAATGGCTTTTATTACATTAAATACATACAAGGCTTGCTCTACTGAACTTATCTTTGTTAACAGCTATGCCATATACATTAAATCAGAATAGAAATATTGCAAACATGCCTGACTTACTAAATTTGTTTTAATTTTGCAGTTTTAAGATTGAACTAACACTATAATGTTATATTCTTTGTATTATACAAATAAGTGGGCAAAACGAAATTATTCCTGGCTGACAGCTCTCAGTCTTCATGGGCTACAAAGAGACTAAACAAAGTAAGTGTGGTGGTTAGTTTGTTTATAGACATACATAAAAACACAATCTCTTGCCCTATTTTGGCTTGTCTCATCTTCAAATAATAGTAGTAACTAAACACCATGTAAATATTGATTAAGTATTTTGTGTATCAATTGCTATTCACACACAGTTTTGCTTGACACCATCGTCTTCCTGTACTCACTAGAAGCCCACAGTTCACCTGGAATCTTAAAGATAATTGTTACTAACAGCAAGAAAAAATTCTACCTTGAACTTCTAAGCTGATGATATTTTCCATTATTTTATTCAAACGATCCTCTGTTTGTAGAGAATCTTGCAATTATAAAAAGGTTACAGGTTACTCAATTATACTAATTCCTATCCAGGATATTATTGTCTCTTTCTATCACAGATTATCAAATCATCAGCTTCTGACCATGAAGCCTGATAAACTTACTTGTTACTGATTCTCAAAGCAGAGAACTCTTCCTGAATCTCACTGTCTGGAAACTACCAGAAGGTAATTTCCAGCCTAAATTTTTGTATGGTTTTCAAAGAAAGTCCCTGCTCAAAGCAGCACATTCTAGTTCAAGCCCAGACTGTTCCCTGCTTTCCCCTCCTCTGATGTGAGAGGCTTCAAAACTTCTCCAGTATTTGGGCTGTGGCTAACACTTAGGTTTCACCACATGACCCTCACCTTCCTCCTATGTTATGGATTTCAGGTGAAAGAGCTTTAACATCCTTGTACCTGCTCACCTACCTGTAAAAACCTTCAATTTACAAAGAAATGGTGTCACTGCTACAGTGCAAAATCAGAAAGAAAATTCAAAACCAAAATTTTGATAGAATTCAAAATTCTATCTCTGGATAGAGACAAGGCTGGACAGTACTTGTGGCTGCTAAGAAAGATTCAGCTTGGATATTTATCTGACAAGTACAGTCGTGGGTTAAAATAATCTCATTCACTGCAGCTAGGAGAGGAGAGCATCTGAGTCAAACTAAGGTTCTTACCCCTTCACACTCACATGTCCGATTATACCAAATGTTTGTGTCTCTCCTCTGACAATGGACGTGGTATATATCCAAAACCAATCTTTTTAGAGGTGTCATGGCCTATCTATTTCCTTTTTTACTTTTCCTCTTTTCAATTGCGAATCTGACTGTGCACATTTAAGAGTTTGTGGTGTTCACAAACAGTAGTCATATTCTTTAACCAAAGCCAGAAAGAATGACCACAAAACACCACAGGCCAGCCATTAAGGGCAAAGAAGGTTGTCTTCACTACCTTCTGGGAACATGGGGGTCTTCAAGGGAACAGGAGAGCAGCATGGAGAAGTCAAGCCTGCTCTGCCATTTAGGTGTACAAGCCACAAGACTAAGTCATGAAGACAGAAGCACAATGATAAAGCAGGCAGGACTTTTCATAAATGGGAAATAATATACTCTACATTTGGCCAGGGTCTGAACTCCAGGACTGACAGACTTAAAGCCAAATTCACCTGGACACAGAGGAATAGTGCTAGCTTCCACTCCCCTCCAGCCAGCACCAGCAGCAGCAAATTCCCTAGCTTGTTTCATCAAATCTGGTGGCATAGGTCCTTCACTCACTGACCAGGGTCAGATGACATGGCTAACCCCAAAGTGTAACCAAGTTTCATGCTTTTTTGTCTACTTAGGACAAGCAAAATCCATCAGAAGATTGTAAGATGCAAATGCAAATGCTAAATCATAAAGTCACAAGTCTGAAGTTGCTAAGGCTCTTCAAACACCACCCTACTAAGGTGTGATCTTTGACTAAGATGTTCTACTTCTGCTCCTTGGAGTTGCTGCAGGTGCACAGCAACAGCCAGAGCTGGATTTCCTTCTCATTTGTATTACGAGCCAGGCATATGGCATATGACATTTCATATGACATTTGTGTATGGAATCACACAATTGTACACGTGCATAACAGGCTGGTCCCACTGGAAAGACACCACACCTAGAACAATGTGTTCTGGCCACAGTTTTCAGTAAAGTATGGACATCCTCACAGGTCCTTGAAATCCCACAGCCTGTGCACAACCAATGTGCACATGGAGCTCTGGGACCCTCAGACACACTCAGAGGGTGCTCTCACACCACCACACCTCATCCACAATCTGAAACAGCATGTGCTGTGAACATCTATATGAGAAGCTTGCAAAAATAAATGATATTAAAATAATGGTGCTTCCAAGATGTTCCTTTTTTTCTGTAATTTGTCATTTGGAGCATTTTGTCTCCTTCAAATGCCTGTGGGAACCAATATTGCTATTAACTTAAAACTTAAATGAGGTCCTTTCTTTCAGGAAAAACTTATGGAGGAAACCAAAATAAAGAGTCTTTCAAAAATGGATATAAATACATATAGAAAAGACAGTAAGTACATAAATATTTATTAGCCAATCTCCTCCCCCAGACCTTGCAAAAGGAGTTGCTCGACTGAGTCAGCAGAGAAGTGGACAAGTCATTTCACTAGCCAAGTACCTATGAAAGAGGAATAATAGAGCATTATGCTACATGTGCTCAGAACAGACAGAAAGACTCTTGGGGAAGCAGGAGAATAAAAGCACAGGTAAGACAAAGAGTCTGGAAGGAAGCCAAGGTAATACAGCAAGGAAAAGAAAGGTGGAGAGCAGGGAAGAAAGGACAGTCCAAGTCAGCCCCTTGCCTTCACATAATCCAGCTATATTTGATTTTTATCCTCCAGAAGTGACATCAGGTTGAAGATTCTTACTAGCCTCTACAGACCCCAGCTTGCTTTTTGGAGCCCAGGACCTCTGCAGTTTTTGCCTATGGCCAAACAACTGTCCTCTTGCACTCTTCTGGGATGAGTAAAGAAGTCAGCATCCACAACTTTTTCTGCTAATACCCTACTAAAAGGCAAATATTACATCTACCTTTAGTATGCTATTATTTCAGGATGTCTAAATATGGAGGTATCAATTACAAGTTTCAGACCATCAAGCTCCTTATTGCAAACACAAATATAGAAACTTCAGCATACATAACTATCAGGAACTCCAGTAATTAAAAGGTATAAGAATCCAACCATCAACAAAAAAAGCACCATTTTGTCTGATTACCTACCACAACTTTGCACCCCAAAGCACACAAAATTACAAAAAATATAACATAGGAATAAATTAAAAAATATTCACTGCCAATACGAATTGCTTAACTGCAATACTAAAATACGATTTTGAGTGCTATAAAATATTGCTAGAATTACAAGAAACGTAATTTATAGAAACAGAATTTACTTAGAGAAATCTACATCATGTGCCATAACAACCAGCTCTACTGTCTCTATGGATTTCAACATCTTACTCCCCCATTACTTTAGGAAATACTGAAAAAATTTTTTTCTCTATTCTGTAATACTGCAACTTGACAGCAAACATACCACACAGTGCTTCCTTTTGATACCCTGAAGATGGATTTATGTTCACCACACTTAAAACAACCTTTCTAATGGCCACACATCAGATAGTCTCGAAGTGGAGAGCTTTGACTGCCTTTGTGTGAGATCTCATTCTCATGTTGCAGCAGGTACTTAAAGAGTGAGAATCATTTTTTTTCCAAAGGAATTTTGATGTCCAACTCTCTTTGAAGCCTCCCTTCCTACGTATCTTTGAAAATCTGATCTTCAATTTGTTATCCTTTTTCCCTTCCCACTTGATATGACAATGCCTTCCCTCCTTCCTTCTTGAACACTCAAATGAAAGGGCAGTAGCAGGTCTGTATTCCTTAAATGAATGAAGAGTAGTTGTTCAGAAAATCACAGCTCCTTTGCTCAGTCCTCATCTATTCTCTTCCATTCCAGTTTCATAAAACATCATCATGATGGGCCACAGGCTTCTGTTTCTCACTCTATGCCATCCATCAGATTTGATTTACATTCTTAAGATAAAAGTAAAGATCACCACAGGCAGAAACTGGATGCAGTTGTCTGCTATGGAAAACAGATTTCCTCCTCTTTTCAAATTTACTGATTACTCACGGCCTTTCTCCTCTAAAGGGTATCTACCAAAGTGGGCACTGGTGTTGGAATAGCCACCAGCTGTCTGATAAAACTTAATGAATGGCAATTTTATGAGCTTCTGTTGTTACTGTTCCTTTAGCTCCTTCAGTATCAACCCACCATGGCAATTCACTGACAAAGGAAGATCAGAGATAAGGCACAACTATGAACATTTTGATCCCTACTCCAATAATTTTTTTAAGAGATTTTCTTAGGCAAGTCATACAGGGCCATAATTTTTATGGTGTCCAGTGTCTGCTCTTTTCTACAATAGAGGGTATGTTGTGGAAATACACTTAAAGAGAACATGGAAACCTCAAATACTGTAGTATTTATACAATCAGCACCACCTTGGCATACTAGGACTGATTTTTCCGAGTGCATTTAGCCAGACATTTTAGTGGTACTCCTCTGCATTTGATCCTGGGAAATTTCTGTCTGTTCAAGGTCTATAATTTCCTTGTTACTTCCCCATCAATGAAGACCATGCTGCCTGGCCAGGAGAAGAATTTTGCTCTATCAAAGTGAAATTAAGCACACAAAGAGTTATTATACATAAGCTGCATGTAGAGATTAAATTCAGACTCAATCGCACAACTAAATCCCCATGCAGTGCTTTGAAAACTTACAGCTAAGTGTGAAGCTAAAAATATTAGCTAACAAAGTGAGCTATCTTCCAACCACATCCTCTTGCAGAAAAACATCAATAGAAGACAAGTCTGAAAATGTGCCTTAGAGGAATTAATGAACATTTGTTTGAAATGCAGCCATTTCACTTTGGGACAGGTATTTTTTCTCCTCCTTCTTTTTTCTTCCCCTCCCCTCATCTAGTGAACATATCCTGTGCTTCAGGGTATGGAAACCTGTCAAAATCACACCCATAGTCAAATCAAATTTAACATATCTTTACAAGGTATTTATAACACGCAAATACCTAGAGGCCCTGCTTCTCAGTCACATGAAGATCTCTTATGCTAGAGAAGGAAGGCTCTTTCACGTTAGTGAGAATGTGTGCATGGTAGACTAGAAGCTGGTTTCACACATTCTATTTGACATGTGAAGCTCCAGCAACCCACATCTCCACTCCATGTGCAACAAGCAAGCAAACCACATTGCAGCATCCAAAAAGAGGTGTTCAGCGAGCCCTCACAACCGCATCCCTACAATCAGCCACTTGTGTCTCAGCAGGATTCTGCTGCAAGAATCCCAGAAAGAATAATTTTATTTCACTCTTCATTTAAAAAATAGGAAACTTTTGCTTCATTCACTCCACTTTTTCTTAAGTCTCTTTAGCAGCTCAAGGAGCCTAACAAAACATTTTCTCAAGATAAAACAGATTAGCAGTAAAAATTCCACCTTCAGATTCTTAGACATCTGCTCCACTCACAAATTTTGTCTCTTGGCACACATCTCACTCATAAACAAATTATTCTACTGGTTTCTTTAAAAAAATTTTTCTTCTTTGTCACTTAAGAGCAATCAGAGACAGGAATTTTCAAATTAGAAAGCTCAGAGCAGAACCGCCAAGCACAAGCTATCTCTGGGGACACTTTTGGAACAAATCCGACACCGCATGCTGAGTGCCCACGCCTGCTGCGCCCACTGCAGCACCCAAACCTGCGGGGCTCTGTGTGCTAGGGCTGAGCAACCAGTCTGCAGTGCTGAGGAGGGTCATGTCACCTGAGGGAAAAGGGCAAACAAAAGAAAACTGTTTGGCTTCATCTCAGGAGGCAAACATGTATTACAAGTTAGAGCTTTCTGGGTAGAATTTACTCCAAAACTGTAAAATTCTAGTGTCAGATAAATAAGTTAACATGGTTTAACTGACTTTCTTCAATAAACTTTGATACCTACCTAGAAGCTGGGATAATATTTCCAAAATTGTTTTCTACCTGAGGTCAGTGCATTAATAGATAGATACAATATACACCTCATTTCCTGACAAAGTAATATCAAGAATTTCTCAGAGTGTTTGCATACAGCACTATATGCCGAACAAAAAGTCAAGTCAGACAATGAACATCTTTCAGTGTTTCAAGGAACACCCCCTGTTTTTGTGCTACAAAAGAACCTTCAAGTTATATAGATGGTAGAAAAGCTCATGAAGTTTATAACAAAGGCTTCTGTGAGCTAGAGGAATTTTAATTTGAAAGGGCAATTTTATCCTGTACCAGAAGTGGTATATACCTGGTAATATGATATAAAAATATAACAACATACTTGTGTATTTTAAAGGAAGAAGACTCATTTACGGACATGCAATTTTTTTCTGCTTAAAATACATGAGCACAGTAAGCACTTTATTCTTTAAAAAGCTTAATATTTGGCTTAATATTTGATTGCAGCAACATTTTTATAGCAATAGCAAAAAGTAAATTATACACAAGTCTCACACAAATTCCTGTTAATCTGATAACCCATAAACCGTCCCCACTACGAAGGACTCCAATTAGAATGAATAACAGAGATGTTTGGGGAATTGAGGGGGGGACATCTGTTTGATTGACATGTGCCTTTCCTGGAAAAATGCAATGCACGTCCATAACCCTAAAGAGTCTGACAGCACTACTGGGACCCAATTTTTAGGAAAGAAAAGGCATACCTTTTACTACAACGGTTGTAACAGTTTACCTATACGTTTATACTGAAGAGCAATACTGAAGCTGCGTGACTCTCTTTTCTAGTAATGCATTAAGTCTCTGTTCACACAGCCAGCCAAATGTCATGTTCGATCTTTCCCACTATTGCCATAGAAACGCTACAGGAAAGAGCATTTTTTGCCACTTGTTGTATAAACCCTTCTGTGTTTCATTATATGTATTATTAGATGTATTATAGATGTATTATATTACTGGTAAAGCTGTTAGGTTGTTCTGCTGTTAGTATTCTACTGAGAACAAATATAACTTATCAACTGCCTGACTGCTTCTTGAGAAATAGGTATCAGTTTACCCCATTGAATTACTACACCTGTTTGAATTTTGGCCACTCCATCAGAGCAGCAAGCTAGCCTGAGGAACTTTCAACACTCAGTTTTATTAGCCTACTTGACAAAATTCTCATAGCCTTAGGAGCTTGCAAAAAGTGAGAACATAAAGAAATACCAAACTAGTAAAAAAGACTGAAAAATTGCATTTTGTACTATGGCAATTGTAAACACCTACTTTTTTCTCTCATCATTAAACTTCCTTTTCAGTTTTTTGACTTTTTTTTTTAATTTAAGCTCCTCATATACTACCTGCTCAGTCCATTCAAACTCCATGAAAGAAACATAAACCTGTAATGAAAGCTATTGCTGAAACTTGATAATAGTAACTACTGATAAACATTGAACATTGCCTTTATGTACCATATGAATAAACACAGAACACCTAAAATAGTAAAATATTATATAGCTTGGTGACTGCAAGAACACCAAAGCAACAAGCAGAAAAAACAAATTATGAAACACTAAAAAAAAAAAGTTGGCTCACCTTCTGTGCCATTGGGTGTCATGGAATTATTATTTATATGGGAGTTATCAAGTTTTGGACCACTGGGGGATTCACTACTACCACTTAGTCGTCTATGTGGGCTGGCTAGATCCTGCATTTCCATAGACCTGCAAACAAGATGCAACCAGTTTTAGCGACATAAGTCAACATGAATTACAGAGGAACTGGCTTTATGAGATGCACACTGCTATTTATCAACATCGCAGAAACACTTAGTAAAAAATTAACTACTTCTCCCAACTTGATCTTTTCCAGTGCTTAACTCATGTTGTAGTCCCACACAAGACTGACCAGCTACTGTAATTATTTTTGCAGCTTGTAACTAAATAAAATTTAGATTCCAACTACTGTACTTTAAAAATTGATTTAATCGTGTATTTCTAAAATGTGTACAAAGATGGAGTCACCAGTATATGAAGACATATATTCTCTTAACAACAAATTAACACTCTGCTTTTTCAAGATTTACCACTCAGTGGCAATATAATGGGCCTCCAAACCAAATAAAACACTTGAAGCAATTGTGGAAACCTATCATCTACTGACAGGGAATGAGATATTCCTGATGTATGTGTTTACTCTGGCAAACTACTTAATTGTTCCTCTGTTTCCTTTGAAACAAATGCAGCATTAAAACATTATTATGTCTGCTCACTTGTTTGCTTTGTGGATTACATAAAGCGTGCCCAATTGAAAAGGGATATGAGCGACATACAGTGAATCCATACAAGCGTCAGTGTGCCTTAGCACTCTGCTGTACCTCAGCAGCTGTCACTTGGGCAAAATGAGAAAAGAGCAATTCCGATAAAGCAAAAATTAAACATTTAAGAAGCACAAAAGCAGATGAATATTTCAGATTTGTGCTTTCAGTAGCCTTATATTAAAAGGCCAACAGCCTTCTCCACCATGACATATCCCTTGGCTGATGTTGGGGCTCATGACTGAAGCGCCCTATCCTTCCGTTCCTTTATACCTAAAACTTTTGATATTGTTATTTGATGTACTCATTCTAAGTAATTGCTCCCAGTAGAAACTTCATAGGTTACTGTGCCTCCAAGGCATTTGAACCAGTAATTTTTCAGTTTAAAAGAAATGCTTAGGCTCTTTTAAAGACTATTAAAATTATGTACAAAATTACTCCTGCAGTAATGGTATAAATATCCTTAAGCCTAAGTGTCATTTCAGGTACAAAGCTTTCATATTTTAACTGAAATCTTATCACAGGTTCTTAACATAGACCCTTTATTTAATATTTCTTTGCCTAAAACGATCTACACAAAAAAGGAGAAGATGATATTGCAATGAGTTCGAAATTCCAGCATCGAATATAAACTCAAACAATTTAGTGAAAAAGTTACGTGCTCACGATTTACAGACTTGATTGCACGCACGTAAAAGCTACGCTCCAACATTTACTCATCTGCTTAATGTGGGAAACAAGAATGAATATTTTACTTATCACTTGAAGCTAAAAAAAACCCCAACAATTAAAGACTTGCAAAAAATTAGCAATTTTCAGTCGAATCCTTACCTGCAGCTTGAGGAAACAGCAACATCTGAACTGGTTTGGGACTTCTGCACCTGTAAACCAGGGAAACAGAAGCTTCTATTACTCCACTTTACTATGAGGCCTTAATTTAAAGAAAGGATATCACTACAGATGACAATTCTGTCCTTTAAATCCAAAGGGAGAGGAGGAGGGTGCGGTGCCCGTGAAAGGCATATTGTCTTTAAATTGAAGGCTCAACTGTTGTTTCCCCGGCAGGTCTCTCTCCCTCCTCCCCGCGCCGGGGGACGGCAGCCAAGTGACGGGATAGTGATTCATCAGGGGCCCGTGACAGCTGCACAGGGGCTCACTCCTCCCACGGCTCGGCTCGGCTCGGCTCGGCTCTGCCTGCACCCCGCAAAGGTAACCCCGCCGCGCCGCCCCGCCAAGGGCAGCCCGGCTGCGCCAGCCCCAAGCCTCTCAGCATCCTCCGCTCCTCTGGCCTCTTCTCACCCCTCCTTTCCCCTTCAGTCCTGACAGATTCCTGCCCTCATCATACTGGCTTTCCTCTTTCTTTGCTCTTCTCCATCCTTCCTCTGTGCCTGGGAAGGGAACCCACAAGTCAAGCTCACCCCAAAGGCAAGCTGGAGATGCTGATGTTATTTTTTGGGGGGAAGGGGTAAAGAATAACAAGGGGCAAGTCTCCCTATGGTAAAGACCTTCACTGTATAGCCAACAGCCTTAGAGAACCATGTCTAAAAGAAGCCCATCTCCACCCAGGTCAAATTAAAATAAAAACTCCACACGTTATTGCATAGTCTGACTCGTAAAAACTCCAGTTGCTAATGAGATTTCTGATAAAATGACTTAAAAGGACACTTCTGGCTAAATAAATGGGAGGAATCTGTAGCATTTACCTCTGAGGTCACTCATGAAGAAAAGGAATCTGGTTCCAGTGGGAAGCCCACCAATAATTTTTTTAGTTTAACAAAATTATGCCTTTTATAACTCAGGTGAGTAACAGTTTTCATATTCCACCAGAAAAACACTGTTGCTTTACTAACAAACTCTAGCCAGTAACAATTGTCAGCAGGTGATAAAATTCAGGTGGAGATACACTGCTAGACACTGTTAGCTTAAAAGCACATGAAAGCTTCTCTGGGCAAGGTATATATCCTCTTAATGTCTGCAGTGAGGATCCTTCTTGTGCGTTTCCATTCAACCTGAACTGACATCTCTTAAATGATCACAGAGCAAAGACAAGGGAGATGAGGCATTTTAAGTGCCATAAAAATCATCCAAGCAAATCCTGCTTATGTGTCTGTAGGGTGGGTTTTTTGTTATTTTTAATCACAGACAGAATTACTGCTAGCAAGAGTAAACAACTGCTAGGGGCAGTCAGGCAATGAAGAACATTACAAGTGATGTCAAGAAGCATGCAATAATGCATGCTGAAAAACATCAATCTTTTTATAACTGGGTACTTAAAGTACTGCATAACACGCTTTTCAATACATCGTCGCATGCCAAATCAAACCAGACTAGGACACACAGTCAAAACTGTGCATTTTGGTTTAAGGATTTTTTCCCTCAGTTCTTTACCCCAGAAACTGCTGCAGAGTGCCTTAGGATATGCTTCTGCTGTTACTTCTAAACACCTGGAAAAAATTATAGGTGAGAACTACGTTTGCCTACAGAGCTATCTTCACTCCCTCTTGCACAGGATGTTCTAAAACATATCTTTTATAATAAAAAAAAAATTCCTTTTTCAAATGGATGCTTTAATTAAATGATAATTTACAACTTGCCTTACAGAATTATTCATACTTGATTAAAATAAAAAAAAACATGTAATCATCACTATTTTAAGAACCAAATTTTTACAAAAATAGTAACTTCTGTACATTTGAAAATATGTACAATATATACATATACACATGTTCATGTATGTGCATAGCGAGAAAGATCTCATTTATGTATTTGTGGAACAGGGCAAAAAAAATAACCAGCTCATTCAAAGTGAATTAAATATATACCTTAAATGTCCTCCAACACTCTATGATTTGTGAAAGTTCATATCCACAATTTTCATTTTCATTAGACGTACTTTAGATATATTCCTTTGTGTCTTAAGGATTATTTAAACCATGTGTTGCACGTTACCAAATTTAAAAATGAGTCTTTAATCAAAATAACTTTAAAACAACTAATCCTCACTTAGGCTGGTCAGCTGAATCCACAGAGTGGTCCAGGAAAAATAAATCTACTCTCAAGAATGCGAATGCAGACAACAATTAGACACAGATGTGAGTGAAATTAGTTACAGTTTACAAAATGCTACACTTCACATGCTTTCAGTTTTTTATGTGCAGTACAAAACTACAACGTAGTACGGAACCACACTTATGACGACCAGTTAGTTCATAGAATAAAAACATTTCTGGGTGGTGTGTGCTTGTGCTTTCTCTCATATATTCCCATTTTGTCAACAGGTTTCTGGATAATTGAAGTTTGGCAACATAACTCACATATCAAATAAAAGGTGGGGGAAAAAGCCCAAACGTTTGGCCTTACAAGGACAGAAATGGGTCACATTAAAAAAAAAAAAATAAAAAAAAACATTAAAA